>JALAJA010000203.1:0-74105 GCA_023376005.1 Doryteuthis pealeii | reverse complement strand
AGCCGAATCTTTCAGCATAGAATAGAGCAGACAGCAAGAGACATTGGCCTCTGTGAGAACTCAGATAAAACATGAGTTCATATGTTTTAAACAAGATGGAACCATCTCCACATGAAACCCTGATATTAGTAGACCATTTCACATACCTAGGTAGCAATATCTCATCTACAGAAAACTATGTCGATATTCGTATAGAAAATGCTTTGACTGTTATTGTTATATACTCGTTTAATTCGGTATATAAATGGCGAAAGGAGATGAGAGGAGAGGAGAGGAGAGGAGAGGAGAGGAGAGGAGAGGGGTTCTTACTGGTTCTGCTTCGTAACTACCATCTTCTACTGGGCTTTCTTCTTCTGCTGGGCTGGGTATCTGTGCTTATTCTTGGTTGTAATGATCAAGCAAGCATTTATTGTTTTTCTTTATTCTTTATTAAAACCCAGAGCCAAAAGGGATTTCAACGCGCGTGGTGAGAAGTTGGCATCTTGGGACAGATGAACGTTACGTCTAAACCCGTTGACTAACTGCCAAAATCTAACTAACTAAACTTAACTTCTGTTCTCATGTTTTCCCATTGGCGGAAACCAGGGGGTCAACTAAAGGTCAGTATCTATCAATAATATAACCTCCTCAGATTTGAATTTCAACGAATTTTAATTCAAAATCTAAACACACTTACAGGCATAATTGGTAGGCTAACCACGAATTATGTAACACTATTAACAGAGTATTGTCCATATGGAAATCTGATCTTTCTGATAAAATAAAACAAGGATTCTTATAAGCTATAGCTTTACAGTATAGCCGCACCAGTTGACTTTAACAAAATACCTGTTAAAAAAGCTAGATGAGACGTACCATGCTTCGTACTGTTTTGAACAAATTTTGGAAGCAACAAACCAAAAACAGCAACATACGGCCACTTTCCTCCTATCACACATGCTGGACACTACTGGAGAAATAAAAACGAACTCATAAGTGACTTTCTCCTGTGAACTCACAAGTGACTTCTCCTGTGAACTCATACACGTGAGAAAATAGTCTTGGTCGGCCAGTAAACCATACATAGAACAGATTGTGTCGACATTAGATGTCGAGTTGAGATCTGCGCGAGCGATGAGGGATAGCGAGATAGCGTGAGGGGAATCCATGCTGTCGGCACAACTAGAGGATATATATATATATATTAATATATATATATATATATATTATATATTATATATATATATATATATATATATGATGTAGATCCAACTAGAGAAAGGTAAAATATTTATAATGAAAAGGTCGCTAAGTGGTTTGAAATTTGTTTTCTATTTGTTTTGATTTCACAGTTTATATATATATATATAATATATATAATATATATATATAATACAATAATATATTCCAATATATATATATATATAATATATACTATATATATTATATTATATTATATTATATATATATATAATATATCACCTTATACAAGTAGGGTGTGACACAATTCAATTTCTTAAGCAAGTTTATAAGGTTTGAAATTCAGAGTTTTCTTTCTCCCAGACTATTAACATAACCATGGTTAAAGAGCTCAGTCTGCCCTACTACTATTTATTCCTAAGTGGAGGGATAGTTATGCATACTTTCCCAATGTTTTATTGACCAATAAATAATATTTTCCACGGGGCAAACAATATTTAGCAATTAAAACGATTGGATCCTGTAGTAGTAGGTCCTTGTATCATACCAGGTATGTGTTTTCCAAGGTCGAACATGTATTCATTGTTTATACTTAATTCAATACACAGCCAGAATTTTTCTTTTTAAGAATTTTAAATCAGTTGGTGTTTAAAAAATCCTGAGTTACTTGAAAAGTTGGATGCTAATATTAATGCAAATTTAGATATAAGTAAAACAACAACAAAAAACACAACAAACAAAAAAATAGAAAAAAATAAGCAAGGTATCTGCAAATGTATTGAAATGGGTTCGAAACTACATAAGGATTAATGGAAATCACTTTTAACATTGTAAATTAAATATATATTTGTAATTACAATCTTTTTGAAATGTCTCCTTAAGTATAGGTTGTAGATGTAAGATTTGCCAAAATTCGGTTTAACACTATATATATATATATATATATATATATATATATATATTATATATATGTGTGTGTGTGTGTGTGTGAGTGTGTATATGAGAGAGAGAGAGAGAAAGAGAGAGAGAGAGAGAGAGAGAAGGGGAGAGAAAGTGTGTGTATTTGTGTGTGTGTGTGTGTGTGTGTGTGTGTAATGTGTGTGACTCATTTTATTGATTTTACTAAAGGTTTTTTTCCCGTTAATAAATTAAGATTTTATTCTCACGTCAATATTTTTTCATCTTATGACAACATCATAAATTTGACAGTGAGAATAAATTGTCAAGTTTTCAAATTCTAACATAATCAAGTTATAGTTTCCCAAGTGAGAAATGATACGAATAATTGCAATTTCATAGTTATGCTTGCATGTCTGCTTGTATTTCTCCAGAATGTAATGCATATACACAAAGCTTTTTGTAATACTTCGTTTGCTTATATGTACTGCCGCACAAGACAACTATAGTATTTTTATAATCCAAGCACACGTGTGTATACATCTGTGTAGATGAATGCACGAGCAGATGTATTTAAGGATGTTTTTTTCTTTCTGTCTTATACATAGGTCATTTACAAAGAAGTTCTCTTCAGAATGTGCTGATAGTTTAGCCGATCTACAAGGAAAAAAGTTAAACGTAAGACTTTTAAGGAAAAGCAAAGGCAGAAAGAAAAGACGAAGACGAAAAGGTGTATAATGATAATAGGAAAGACAGCAAAGAATGAAGAGAAAGAGAGGACTCGAAGAAAAAGAAGAGAAACTGTTTAAAGAAAGAAATGGTCAAAGAAGAAAGGTGAATGAGAGAGTGTAAGAATGAAAGCATAAAAGAGAAAAATCGAATAAAGACGAAGGAAAGAAGAAGGGAAAGAATATATTAGTCGCAGTAAGAAAAAAAATAAAAGGATAAAGTAAATAAGAAGATAATAAATAAAAATAAAAGTACTATTTTCTAACACCAAATTGTCGTGAAGACTACAATGGCCGTTTATTGTGCTGGTTCTCTTCTTTTGTGAGTCGTACATTTCTAAGTCTACAATTTCTCTGAAACAGTTAAGGTGAACTGAATCTGAATTTATATTCTTGAAGAATATGCCTGATAAATTATCCATTCTAAGAACCATATTAGTAATGCTTTTCAATAATAACACCACAGAACAAAAACGAAATCTTATCTGAAGAATTTTTCAGAATGGTCATTAATATTTCGTTTTAGTGACTACTACTATTACAACTAATACTACTTTCACTAAAAGAGACTCATTAATACGATCAGTTGACACAAACTTGGTTAGTCGGTTAGTTGAAGATCGATAAACATTAAAGACGAATGAGCTATTCTTATCTATCGTCTTCATTGTGATTAGTTGATGCACACACTCATAAATATCTGGAAAAACTTGATAATCCATCCCCAACCTGAGAATTCCCTCTCCAACCGAGATAATTACAACTAGAATTGCAATCTCAATGTTGTCTTATTTAAAAATGTGTTCCGTATTTATTACTCATTCTGATATGCAGATGGTAAGGGAATATTTATTTTCTTGTTTGCAAAATCATTTTTCAAATAATTATAGTGAAATTATTCGTAATTATAGTTATTTTTTCTCTGTATAAATCTGTGTAAAATAAATAAATAATTATCACAGACGATATTAAATCTTATAAAGGTGATTTAAATCCGTGTAATGTCTGGAACGTATCAAGTAATATATCGATGTAATGTTCTATTGATGTTGCTTTCATACCAATCAGAGGATTTTACTGCGCATGCATGACCATGCTCTCCCGTGGAGCAACTCAGTCGGTAGTGAGATTACACTGAGTGAGGTTGAATACTGCACAACCTTTGCATTCACAATGACAGAGTAGATTCTTAATATTTCGTGCAAAATATATGATCACTAACTATCATTATCCATCAGATGGAAATCTGATCTCACTATAAGATACAGCGAGAATTTTCCAAGTCGTTGTCGTATCACTTCTACTGTACGGCTGCACACCTAGACCTAAAGCGCTTAGAGAAATATTAGATGGGAGCTACACAATGATGATGTAGCTGACTTGAACAAATATTGAAGCAACATCCTACAAGAAAACAGCTGTACGGCCACCTGCCTCCTATAGCAAAACCATCCAAGTGAGACTAAGAAATACATGCTGGCCATGTTGGAATAGGAAAAAAGGACTCATCAGTGACGTTATACATGGACACCTATACATGGACACGCTAGTGTAGGCGACCAGCTAAAACCTACATCAATCAGCTCTGAGCAGATTCTGATATCGTAGGAATCGATGACCGAAGGAAATGATTGGTGAGAAAGTGTAATGGGAATTTTATGCTGAAGCGCAACATCATTATGATTATCATATCACTCTTGTAATCCACCCGCATTAGCCGGTGATCTTTCCTAGAATCTGAGTGACCAGCAAATTCCCAGGTCTCCTTGATGCTTAGGATATTCTGCCGACCTTAAAAATGCTGTTATCTCGATTCTGTATCTGATTTAGTTCTCCACCTTTTTTTCAAACACGTTTGGACCTTCCAGGTAAGCAGCTACAATTGGTTTCACCGTCAACCTCACTCATGTTCCACTGCTTTTTCCATCCTCTGGCAACATGCAAGTATTTGTCTATCTTTTCTGATTTTCTGTCTGGGAACCAGGAGATCCGTTTGTACCTCAAAATCCCAGATAATTTTAGGGTCTTATTCTCCAGAAGGGATTCTGATTTGTGCGTATACCATTTTGTAGAATAGTAAAGTTTTATCTCTTGTACAATTTCTTGTTGATCCTATTTCCAAGTCAGTTGTGCCTAGTTTTGTAGTTCCTTTGTTCTAGTTTGTTTCAATTCGTTATTATGTAATTAACAGTTTCGTCTTTGTCTCCACACATCCTATAATAACTATTATCTTCAAGTGTTATCTATTTTTGCTTTGATATAATTGGTTCTTATGGAACAGGATGAGTATCGCTGGTGCTAAAAACCCTATTAGCGGAAGAGTACTTTTTTAAAATCAGAAAATATATTCTAATATAAAAAGATAGAACAAATTAACATTCAGTTTAAGGGTTCTGACTGACTGCGGGTGTTATTGGCAAAATAACTTACAAGAATTGTTTTGTAGCTCATTATCTTAGCATTTTTCTTTTAGAATCAGGAATATGAAAAGATAAAAAGGTCAGGATGATTGCAGGTGTTGAATTGTTCTGAAATTTATTTCGAAATCATCTAACAAGGATTTTGTTTTGAAATACATTATTTATCAAAGAAATGTTTATGTTTTAGTACAAATTTGTGTACAAATCTATAAAAAAATCAAAATTCGGATCTTTCAATACTCTTCCTAAACGGCGTAGGCGAGGAACTGATATAGCCAACCTTTATATTGAGTGTGCAACAAATGAGAATCTGATGCGTATGAGGTGGATTGGAATTGTGATTGGTAACCAATCAGAAGTGGTTGTTTCTGGAGGAGCCCTCGATAAAGTGTTCAACGCGAGAGAGAAAAATCAGAGAGAAAAGACACCTGAACTCGAAAAGAAACGGAAGAACGGAAAAATTCCTTCCAACGCTAAAGCCTCTCCAGGAAAACCAAAAACTCAACCTCCTGAACCAATCATCACAACTGGTAATTGCACAAAATAACACCAATCGAATACCACTGTCTTTTTCTCCAAAACAAAGGCATATTTTTATTATATGCATTATTCTTGCACAATTTATGTTTCAATAAATATTTGTTGTTATTAACGGAGAGGTTTTTTTTTTGTCTATTGAGTTGCCAAGAGTCGGCAACTCGTTCAACCGACAGCTGACCGATCCAACGAAGTTGCGTCGATCTCCGTTTACCAGATCAAAGAAAAAACACAATGTGAGCATAGAAAGCATCGACGAAGTATCCAACCAGACTACATATGGTAGTCACTGAACTAAGAAAAAGTCATCTCATCAAATAATGTGAAAGCATATGACCACACATGGCTTTGTTTTGTGATGCTATTATTGCGAATTAAGTTTCTATTTTGAGATTTTCCTTTCCTTGCCATGTCCAAGTTTTCTCAGGCGCAATCTCCCAGTTTGTTGCTTGAAGTTTCGATAGAATTTTTTCTTTCCGTTTTCTGTTTTCTATTTTTTTTATCCTGTTTCTGTTTGTCCATATGCTACAGTTGTTGTTACTAGCTGCTGTAATTGGTATTTATTTGCTCTTTTTTAGTGTATTTTCGTGTACTCAAAGTGTCGCATCTGCGCAAATCCTCAATGACAGGATTTTTCTTTTCTCTTTTTTTTTGCGATACGCATAGTCTGTCTATATAATCTCTCAGGTATAAGGCTTTGTGTATACTCATCATTTCTTGGTCCTTTGGTCTATTTGTCGGAGTTTCTCTATTGTCCATTTTAAGAATACACCAGAGAATGTTACAAGGGGAAAATCCAGGTGTTTATTCCCATAACGAGATTTCTGCTGCAGAATTTGTTTTCAGGTATCCGCTTTTATTTTTTCTTTCATTGTTTGATGGTGTTTCTTCCAATGATCTCATATTGTGTAATTCTATTTCTTTTTTCAAGTGTTCTTATATTTTTCTGATTTATCAGATTAATGAAATAATAATAATAAAATAATAATAATAATAATAATAATAATAATAATAATTAGAACGGAGGAACTGTAAATCAGAGGAAGAATTGAGACCATCCAGACAACTGCATTGTGCAATCGGTTAGAATACTCAGAAAAGTCCTGGAGAGCTTAGAAGACTTGTTTGTCACTCAGACCCCAGCGAAGATCATCAGCTAAAGAGGGTGTGAATATCTCACAGAAGTGAACATAATATAAATAATAATAATAATAATAATAATAATAATAATAATAATAACAATTTTCTGTAATCCCGTCGAGAGTCCAGATTTATTTCCTAGCAACTTTTGTTTAAAAACGCCATTACAACGTTATGAATAAAGTTTTGCATACGCAATGGTCATCTGAAAGAGGACTTTATAAATTTTAAAACCCGAATAGGTGTTGGGATAAATGTACAATGTCTTAAGAAGAATACGTCGAAAGAATTAAGACCTAATTGTTAGTTTACTTACTATCAAAAGGTTTGATATTTTCCTGAGGGATTCGTATATTCTGATACTAAAAGTAGATAAAAGATACCTACATGATTATGTGGGTTGACTGAAAATACTAAATCAATCATCAGAAGTAATAATTGATAAATCTTCATCTAAAATAATGTTATTAAAAGCATTCGTGAGTATAACAACCAACAAGGCGTCGTAAAGATCGTAGGTGATGTATTAGATAGATTTATATATATATTACGAGTAAGATGTGACACATGGTCAATTTTTTAATACGATTTCAACAGGTTTGAATTCAGTTTTCCTTCTGCTAGATTGGTTTGCCATACCAAAGATAAAGAGCACAGTGGCCCTGCAATTTATCCATAGCTGGATGGAGAATATTTGTATGCATACATTTCTAAAGTGTATTAGCGCTATGTGAAATGTAACCAGGCTCGTCCAGGATTTGAATCCGGGTCTCCGTGTTTATTTTCTACAAACGATAACCATTACACTACGCAATGGGTTTATAGGGTGATTTTAGATTCATGCAATATGATTTTCTCTTGTGGCTTCCCTGCTAAAGCAGTTGGTATCGGTAGTTTATTCGGAGGTAACAGGCGATACGTGCCCGAGAATTATTGAGATCTTATACTTTATTTTCTCTGATGCCCGCTGTTCCTGAAAAATGACGTCAGAGAAAAAAAGCGGTGAAAATAAGCGAATCCACGTAAAAAAACAACAACAAAAAAAAAACAAAACAGCAGACGTATTTGGGTGGCGGCACAGAAGAAGAATACAGATCATTACGGCATCAAGACAGCATCAATTGTAAACCTTTTTTTTAAACGAATGTTAATAAATCAACTAACTAAAGGAATTGAAACATCAATTGTTTTCGTAGCTTATATAGACCGGTTTTAGCTCAATAGAATATCTATCTAGGAACCACAATGTTTCGGTTTCCATATCGACCCTCACCAACTCTGCGCATCAGCAGTACAGCTTGGATTTGTGCAGTAGGGTGCTGATGAGGTTATGGCGGTCCACATCAGACGCAAAAAAACTATTCCTTGGTCTAGCGCTAGTGAATAGAGAATAGACTCCGTTGCTGTCCCGGCTGATACCGACAATAGACCACTCCGCTGACTTCATTTTACTTTATATGGGTAAGCCGCTTGTACGGATAACAGGTTTCCGAAGGCAAAAGTCGTGATATTATCCTTCACTATTCTCTACTATACACGCTCTCGTTGCAAGACTGACCCGAGTGTGCTGCGATAAAAAATAATTAAAACTTTAAAAATGAGTGAGAATGATGGTTAAAATTAATAATAATATGACTATATTTTCAGTCGTCCTAACAAATAATTAATTTTGCCACAAAAAACAAAAACAAAAAAACGAAAAAAACCGAACAAAAAAACCCCGCTAAACAATAAATGTGAGTTTACAGAAGCCGATTTAAATTTAAATAAAACTTTAAATCGGATTCTGTAAATTCACATTTTATTGTTTATTCAATTTTTTTGTTGTTTTTTGTAACAAATTAATTATTTATAGTTAATAACATATTGAGAGAAAACAAAACCGTCCGTAATGTATTCACACATACAGAAGAATAAAAAATCGTTTACGACTCATTAAATTCTATTTACTTACATTTAAACCTTTTCTGTTAGACATTGCTGCACTTCAGTGTATATCAAAACTTGTACACAACAAAAATTATTTCAGTAAAATAAATGATTTGCTAAACGGAAGTTGCCGGTGTATATGAATAAAATTACTTTTTTATTGATATTTTTTCCTACATAAGGTAAATTATTTTTTCATTTTTTGTTTTGTTTTGTTTTTTAAATTTTCCGTTGTGAATTATCTTAACCTTTATTTATCTTTTAATTTACATTTTTGTTAGATCTTAGGAACAAGTAGCACATGATTTTTATCTAATTCTATTTAGAACTGTGTAATAAAATACAATATGATAATTGTTATATCACAAGATGTAGGAATAACAAAAGATAACAAAAACAGGGAAATATGTTTAACATATAACAATATGTTTTATTTTTCTCACCGACCGGGAATACAGTAGGATGAGTTTGGATAAAGAGTTCAACTATATACCATGTGATATGTTCATCAAGCAGCTACGTTCTTGTATTCTTACTGTCTCTACTTTGTGACAGTGAGTATCCTGTGTCCAGATCATTAGGGTGATAACTCTCCCTAAACATAGTGAATTCTCACAAATTCTCATACTGAATGAATCCTAACCGTCTAGACAATGGCAGGCACCCTATCGCATTTGGTACTACCCCCGACGATTGCCTGTGACCCCAGCCATACTCAATAAGACTATAATGGTTTAGTATTTTATGGAATAACAACACTTGTGAGTTATTTAATGTCAAATCTTGTGTTTTGAATATATATATATATATATATATTATATATATATATATATATATAATATTTATTATATATATATATCATCATCATGTCGTGCAGGCAGCACGGATATCCAAGACGATCTCTCGCCAACCTTCATATCATTCATCGCCACAGGGAGCTCCTCTTCGCCTTGCAGCCAGCATCTTACATAGCTGGTCGATATAAGTCCTTGCTGGGCGGCCCACACTGGCATGTCCATGTGTTGGCTTCCACAGGAGAACATCACTTATGAGTTCATCCTTGCTTCTCCAGCAGTGCCCTGCATCCTAGTCCGTCTCATCTCGGATAGTCTGTGAGATAGGGGCAGGTGACCATACAGCTGCTCCTTGTGGGATGCTGTTCCACGACTTGTTCAGAACTGCTCGCAGCATTCTGTGCAGCTCCCATCTAGCTTATTTTCGAGGCGCCTCGTTAGGGTCCAGGTAGTGCAGCCATACAGCAGTACTGATATGACTACAGCCTGGAAGAGAATGTCGCTTTAGCTTTGTCAGTGAGATCAGACTTCCATATGACAGACAATTTGTTTGTGGCCATCCCATGCCTTTCCTATTCGTGTGTTAATATCGTTATCTGTGGATGATATTACTACCCAGGTAACGTGAATTTCTAACTGGCTTAAGGGGCTTACCGTCTAACGTGGAGATGTCTCCTTTCTTTCTGAAACTCATGAACTCTGTTTTGGCAGAGCACATGCAGCCGATGCTTTGCTGCCCCTCCAGGCATAGCAGTAGTGTCCTCAGCCTGTGCCGTGTATCTGCAAGAAGTGCGAGGTCATCAGCATAGTCTGCATCTGTGACTGTTTGTGCAGGAATATCTCCTGCCTTCTTGCTTTTCTTAGTGTAAAACCTTTTTCTTTTATGGTATCTAAAGATGTTCGGAGTACATAGTCTAGGCATATTAATAATATATATGGTGCCAAAGTATCACCTTGTAGGACTCCCGGCGACGATGTCAAAGAAATCCGTATCGCCATCAGGTGAGCGTACCATTGCTTTAAGTATCTTTGTAGATCATCATTATAGCGTCAGTAGTTTTCTTTGGGGAGACCATATGCCAGTAGTATTTGTTTCCATTTTCCGTCTATGTATAGAATCAAATGCTTTGGAGAAATCTACGAAATAGTAATGTTGCCCTTCCAAATTCTTTGCTCGAACCCTTCTATGATGCGTCGTACAGTCAGGATTTGAGAGGTTGTGACCTAATTTCTGCGGAAGCCATTTTTTGGTTTTCCTGAGGACTTTTTCTCTATCTCGGTCGGATTCGATTAAGAAGAAGGCATTATATATCTTAGCTGCAATGGCAGTAAGGTTATGCCTCTGTAGTTTTTAGCTATTCCTAGGTCTCCTTTTTGGGGAATGGGACAATGCATCCTTTCGTCCATTTATCTATTCTGTTTTGCCTATATACTGCGTTGCATAGCTAAGAAGTATGTCATTGAACTTACCCTGACTTCCATACATCGGGGGGGTTTTATTTCGTCAAGTCACTGCCAGCTTTTTCTGCCTTTTAGTTTTTTTTTAGGACCTTCGTTGAAGTCTTCTGTTGAAAAATCCCCTAGTTTGATTCTAATTGACATCTAGTGATTTTTTGATGTTATTTTCTATGATTTTAGGTGGGTTCCAGAAATTTCTGGAAGTGGTCCTTCCATTTCTGAGTCAAAAAAAATATCTTTTGCTGTTGCCTTTAGCTTGATCTAGAGGTAACTTTCCTACCGCTAATTTCGTTCCTGTTTGCCAGGCTATCTTCGATTGTCTGTCTTCCCACTGATTGTCTGATATTACTTTATTGTGCTTGGATATATCTATGTTCTTTTTGTATATTTTGGTTAGTTCTATAGGGCTTTCTTAAGGTTGTTGTGTTGTGTTGTTGTTTATTTTTTGCGTTGGGCTGCTTTTTTTCTCGTTTCATTGTTCTAACTGCTTCAATCCTCCCAGGAACATGTGTTAGCCTTGTTTGGTTGGTACGCACTCGGCTTGCGCTTCTAAGGGTGTGGCCTAACAAAGTTTTCGTATTCTACGTTTTGGTGGGGCTTTCAGATGACTCCTGGGGAAATTTGAATTTATTTCTTACTGGGCTACAAGCGTAGCGATTTGCCTATATCGCTGTTGCAAAGTTGTCGACCAGTCGGTATCGTATGTGTTTCTGTTTGTTTATTTTGTTTCTAACGTAGGCTTAATCCGTAGATTTTGCTGTGACTATTCTGTGATCGGAGGGATACTCCTTCAAAGGAGGAATACGCTCGCAGTTATATATATATATATATATTATAATTATAGATTATATGATATATATTATATATTACGATTTGTAAGCTAATAGTTTGTAAGTGAAATATTTTGTTTTTAAATCAATTGTTACGTTGTTTGTGCGAAGACAGAAGGTTAAGTAGAGAAAATTTTGATTCACATGTGTGTACTTTTAGATGGTCTGTTTTGTTAGATATATCTTATATGTTTTTAAGATAGAGGCGCGTGGTGTAAATGGTTAGAGTCGTAGGAAAATGGACTCGTCGACCCGAGTTCAAATCCTGGACCAAGGCTGTTTGTATCTCATAGCGCTAATATCTGGGAAAGGTGTGCATCAAATTACTCCTTTCCCTCTTCAACTATGTATGACTGGGCTCTTTAACTTTGGCTTAGGTAACCGTCTAGTTAGAACGGAAACTCTGATTGAAAACCTGTTAAACTTCGCCTAGGAAAATTGAACCTTGTTGTCATTACGGACACACACACACACACACACACACATATATAATATTATATATATAATATATAATATATGCTAGATTGGGGTTTAAAGTATGTTATCAATATCCATACTTTATAACACAATAGGACTATCAGGCTTTTTTGGTTGATTATTGGTGAGTTACATTGTTTTTTGTTTGTAATGGTTTTGTTTTAATAATTCGGTTTTGTCACTTTATCTTGATTCTTGATGGTTCCTCTGTATTTGTAATTTGATATTTTCAGTCATTGTTTATTGTTGTTGAGTAGGTTACTTGTTTGGGGTGGGTGGGGTAAAGGTTAAAGCTTGGCTGAGTCGGTTAGAATGTTTTTTGGTTTCCATAGTTTTATTTGGTGTTTGCTTTTGAATTTGTATATGAGTTTTCCAGAGTTATTTATTGGAAATTTGGTCGACGTATCAGTGATCTTATGCAATCTCCCTCAATGGTATTTGTTAAGGTTGAATATTTGGGAGGTTTTTCCTGTAAAATGTATTTTGTTGTGGTATGATGTTGATGCGTTGTTTTTTGTTTAATTTGTTTTTTTTTGTTTGACAGATTTAAGCTGAGTGGTAATTTTCTTTGATTGTCTCTGAAATTTTGGCAAATTGTTTGGCCCCATTTGCCTAAATCTTTCAATTAATTAATTGTTGTCTGTTGCTGATTTGGACTCGACTTCTCTGCTTACAATTGGCCATTCACTTTCAAGGAATTTCACACTATAATTTCTTTGCTTCTCTTAAAATGTTATATTCTCCTATACTGCATCAACCATTCCCCCCGCTCTCTGCTTTTGTGTTATAGTTGCAATTACCTGGAAAACGTTTGGAATGGTTCTCTTAACAGTTTTGAGTAATTTTGTGTCTTGAATCAATCTTCTCCTTTCTTTCCGGAATCTTTTGGGTCACAGCATTCATTAATGGTGTCATTATTTTGAAATGAAACACCCGCGGTTATGGAACTTTCTACCTTTTTTCGAAGGCAGTGTCGAAATTTCACTTAATTGAAGAATTGGGATTTGTTAAATTCAAAAATATAAGCGTGTGTTTGTATTTCCCCTCCACCACCCTTCTAATGTAATCCTTTTGTATCCATAAACACTTTGCTTTCCAAAAGTTTTTTTATTTCCTCTGGTGTAGCTAGAGGTATAACTCGTTTCTGAAATCCTTTGGTGTGGTAAGCTTTAAACATGTGGGTAGTTTTTGACAATTTTCAGTTGAGGAAAGTTTTTCCATTTTTGAATAAGTTTCCAAAGCATTTTTTATTATTTCATCTACAAGTAATTGCCGCTTCTAATTTATTTTCATAGTTTCGAGGATATATATCTGCTAGAACATTATTCCTTGAATCAAGAAAGGAATCTGTAGGATTTAAAAAACCGGCATTCAGAATCCACAGAAGCTGCTAAGTTAATTTCTGTTTTGGGTTTTGGTTTTGACATCTGTAGTATTTTTCGAACACTGGGACTTTGGGTTATAACGCTAGCAGGAAAAGTGACCGCTGTTGAATTCTCGAGAAAGAGCGATGTGGTGTAGTTTTTGCTTTGATTTTAGTCGTTGTTTGTTGTAAACCTACAAGGTGACTAAATGAGAAATTAACCAAACGGAGGTGTGAAATGAATGGGATATTTCTTTTTTTTTTAAATTTCTTGAAGAGATAATATTACAATAAAATCTCGGGAATTCTGTTTGGGATTTAGGAAGTCCTGTTAGGTTTTATTGTTTTATATTGCCATACGTTGTTGTATTTTTACGGTCTGTGCTATTCATAACTACTCTTGTTTCCTATATATAAGTATATTTCTTAAGAAATAATATATATAGAAGATTGTATTCATTTCTACTGAAGACATATTATCATCTATCACGCCAGAAGACGAGTCAGCGTTTTATGAAAAATTTAAAGAATTGAAAATTTTTTAGAGCAGATTGCAAGAACTAGCAGGAAAAAATAAAAGACATCTGAACACATTTCTTTTGTTAAGACAATAGCACATTTTACGTCGCTTAGAAAATAAGTAACAATAGAATTATCCAATATATAATTCTTGTTATAATAGTTCTATTCTGTTTTTGCTCTGATATGAAATATCAAAACATTGCGCAAATTTTCATTCTCTGTTCTATCTTCGAACACAAGGATATTGATTGAAGAAAATAAAAGTGTATTTTATAATCAAATTCTCAAAAAAGAAGTGAAGACGCTTTCGCGTTCTCGTTTTTTTCCTTCTATCTCTCTTTCTTTCTTTCTCTCTCTCTCTATCTCTCTCTCTTCTTTCTCTCTTCGTACGTGTGCGCATGTGTGTGTGTGTGTGTGTGTTTTGGGTAAACCCCTATTAAGAGCAGATCTATTTGCATGTTTATGAATCGTAATTGAAAATAACATTTCTGAAATATATGAATGCATTTTAACAAATTAGTCTACTCATTAAATACTCTTTTGTCTCAATTATTCACATTTAACGGTGGATATTTAAATACACGAAGTTCTTTGAGATTTCTAAAGGGTCGGTTTGAAGTTTATTTCAAATTCTAGAAGTAAAGAAACTAAACAGATTTGCCTCAGAATTTTAATTCTGAAATGAGTGTTTACTTAAAAAGGGAATTTATCTTTATATCGAATATCACAAAAATTCTCTCGGTGGTTTAAAAATTGAAAAAGACTACCAAATTCAATAGAATATTATATACTGGTTTGACTCGGGTATATATGGCGAAGGAGAGAGGACAGGGGTTGTCCTTACGTGATTCTGGCTTCGTCGCGGCCATCTTTTCTGGGGTGGGTTTTCGGTTGCTCATTTCTTGGTTTGTATAATGAAGCAAGACTATCTTTACAAGAAGTCTTTATTAGCCCAAAAGGGATTTAGAACCATAATGGTGAGAGCTGTCCATCTTGGGCAGACCATATCACGTCTAGTTCCTTTAACTAACACCAAAAATCTAGTTAAACTCTCAGTCAAATTCCTTTTCAAACGCTTTTCTTTCAGCCAATCAGAAATCAGTGCCCCAGGTCACGAAGGTGTCAATCACTCTCAACGGTTGATGGTAAATTCCATTTACCAACACCGTTATTCAAATTTATTAAACTAACAACATAATTCTAGGTTACCCACAATTATGTACATGAATATTTTAATAGAAGGAACGATTTAAACAATTTATTTGTGAGCAAATGAAGGGATTAATTAACAATAATAGTCATATTTGTTGATTAATAAATCATTCAACAGACAGTAAGAAATAATCCGTCTTACTAAAACAATTATTAAATAATTAATATACTATCAGGTCATTCAAAGCGGGATATGTAAAATAATAAATATCCATGAATAGATGATTTAACTAACTACCGGGCCCGGTTGATGTACTACATGTGATGAATTTAACTGCCCTGCAATACCTAGCTGGAGGGGAAAGTAGGATTTCATACCTTCCCAAGGGTATTACGCAAGTTAATGCAATGACCACTCAGATTTAACTCGCGGGTGACGGGTCCATTTCCCATGATTTAAAACCATTACAAACTCGCGCTTAATTTATCATATATGTGAATAGAATGCAGTGGGAGGATTATTGTCCTGAGTATGACGTTACTTTTATCTGATGGTTGAAGTTCCAGTTTTGGAGCTGGGGAATGTGGGTACCTTCATCCTCATTGCTCCAATCCACTCTGGACCGGTGTAGTTTGCTTTGGGTCCATCTAGGAATCGAATAGACATGATTCTCTAAAAAAGTTGGCTTGAAAAAAGTCCTCAAGAATGAATAAAACAAAAAACTGCCTTCAGATAAAATAACCCATGACTGACATGCCGTAAACCACAAACAAACAACCAATCACATAAATCATATATTTAGAAGTTTTGAAAAAGCAGACTGCTGACAAGATAATTTTTGAAGTTTTCCACTTTTCTACCCTGGGAAATGATGCATAACCACACACACACACCACACCACAGACAAGAACAACACACACACATATTATATAATATATATATATAATATTAATTATAGTCAGACAGAACCAATAGAACACACACACTGACACACATATATAAATATATCATAGCACCGCCTTTTACACGATAGAATGTGACACGTGAACAATTTTCAAGTGCAGTTTTCCTTGTCTTAGAGTAGTCGCCCACAAGATTAAAGAGCCAATCTGCCCTCTTTATCCATAGCTGTAGAGAGAATAGTTGAATGAATTACCTTTTCCGGGTATTAGCGGTATAATGAATGCAAACAGCGTCTTTGCCACGACGATAATTATCATACTTGAAATCGAATAACATTTGATTCGGAATCTCTATTCAAAATTGACGCTATTGGCATCAAAATTTTATATTGATAACATATTACTACATTGCACGTTTTATGCTCAAGCATAAAAATCATATTAATAGGTCAAATTTGAATAAGATTCCGAATCCAATGTATTCGATTAACAAACTATGATAATTATCGTCGTGCAAGACGCTGTTTGCCATTTCAATAATACCGCAATACCTTGAAAAGGTATTCCTTCAACTATTCTCTCTACAGCTATGGATAAAGTAGGGCAGTTGGGCTCTTATCTTGGTTGGGCGACTACTTCTAAGACAAGGAAAACTGCAACTTGAGAAATTGTTCACGTGTCACATTCTATTCGTGTAAAGGGGTTGCTCATATTTTTATTATATGTTGTCAGTGTGTGTGTTCCTATGTCTTGTTCCTGACTATATATTAATATATATAATATATAGATATATATATGTGTGTGTGTGTGTCTGTCTGGTGTGTGTGGTGTGTGTGTGTGTTGTATAGCATCATTTCCCAGGGTAGAAAGTGAAAACCTTCAAATTATTCTGTCAGCAGTCTGCTTTCCAAAAACTTCTAAATAATATGTATTTATTGATGGTTGGTTTGTTTGTTGGGTTTACGGCATGTCGCTCATTGGGTTATTTATTCTGAAAGGCGTTTTTGTTTTATTCCATCTTGATGGGTACTTTTTTTCAAGCCCAACTTTTTAGAACTCATTGTTCTATTTGATCCTTAGATGGACCCTAAAAGGCACTACCACTCCCGGGTCAGAGTGGACCTTGGACAATGTTGAGAAGGGGTACTCCACATTCCCCCACAGCTTCCAAACTGGACTTCACCATCATGATAAAATGTTACGTCATAGCCTCAGGCATAAGATCCTCCCGCCACTGCCATTCTATCACATATATGATAAAATGGAAGCGCGAGGTGTATGGTTAAAAGTCATGGAAATGACCCGTCAACCCCGAGTTCAAATCCTGGATGTGGTCATTGCATTTAACTTAGGCGCTAATACCCTTGGAGGTATGAATCCTACTTTCCCTCCAGCTATGGATATAGCAGGGCAAGTTAAATTATCACACTGTAGTACACAAACGGGCCCCGTAGTTAGGTTTAAATCATGCTATCATGGGTATTATTATTTTACATAATCCAGCTTAATGAACCTGATTAGTAATATTTAATTAATTATGTTTAGTAAGACCGATTATTCTTTACTGTTGTCTTTGAAGGATTATTAACTCATACAAAATAATGACTATTATTGTTAATTAATCCCTTCATTTGCTCACAAAATAGATTGTTTAACATCGTCCTTTCTATTCTATAAATATTCAGTTTACATAATTTTGTGGTAACCTAAAGATTATGTCTGTTAGTGTAATAAGATTTTTGAATAACGGTGTGGTAAATGGAAATTTACCATCAACCGTTGGGTAGAGTGATTTGACAACCTTCGCTGACCTGGGCACTGGATTCTGATTGGCTGAAGGAAAACGTGAAAAGGAATGACTGAGAGTTTAACTTAGATTTTTGGTGGTTAGTTAAGGAACTAGCGTGATATGGTCTGCCCCGATGACGCTTCTCACCATATGGTTCTAAAATCCTTTTGGGCTAATAAAGACTTCTTGTAAAGAATTAAGTCTTGCTTCATTATTACAAACAAGAATGAGGCAACGACAACCCAGCCAGAAAGAAGATGGCCGCCGACGAAGCAGAATACGTAAGACAACCCTGTCCTCTCTCCTCTCGCCATTTTAAATATACCCGAGTCAAACAGTATTAATCAATATTTCATATTGAATTTGTAGATCTTATTCAATTTTAAACCCACCGAGAGAAATTTTTTGATAAATGAAATAAATAGATATTCCTTTTAAGTAAACACTCATTTCAGAAATAAATTTGAGAGCAAATCTGTTAGGTTTCTTTAACTTCTAAAAAAATTCGAAATAAATCAAACCGACCCTTTAGAATTCTCAAAGGACTTGTGATTTAAATTATACAGCGTTAAGTGAATAAGAGACAAAAGATGTATTTAATGAGTTAGAACTATTTGTAAAGCATTCATATAATTTTCAGAAATGTATTTCAATTTACGATCATAAAACATGCAATAGTCTGCTCTTAATAGGGTTTACACACAAAAACACACACAACACAACAACACACATCATGCGCACACACGTACGAGAGAGAAGAAAGAGAGAGAGAAGAGAGAAGAGAGAAAGAAAGAAAAGAGAGATAGAGGGGAAGAAAGAGAACGCGAAGCGTCTTCATTCTTTGAGGATTTGATTATTTAAAATAACACTTTTAATTTTCTTCAATCAAATTCCTGTGTGTTCGAAATGATAGACCAGAGAATGAAAATTGCGCAATGTTTTGATATTCATTCAAAGAGCAAAACAGAAATAGAACCTATATACAAGAATATATATTGGAATATATCTATTGTACTTATTTTCTAAGCGACGTAAAAATTTGTGCCTATTGTCTTAACAAAGAAATCGTGGTTTTTCAAGAATGTCTTATTTTTCGCTGCTATTTCTGCAATCTGCTCTAAACAAATTCAAATTCTGTAATATTTCATAAACGCTGCTCGTTCTTTCTGGCCGTATAAGATGATAATATGTCTCAGTAGAAATGAATACAATCCTTCTATTATATATTATTTCTTAAGAATTATACTTAATATATGGGAACAAGAGTAGTTATTGAATGAGCACAGAACAGTAAATACAAACACGTATGGCAAATATAAACATAAACCTAAACAGACTTCTCTAAATCCCAAACAGAATTCCCGGATTTATTGTAAATTTATCTCTTCAAGAAATTTAAAAAAAAAGAAATATCCCATTTATTTCACACCTCCGTTTTGGTTATTTTCTCAATTTATCACCTGTTAGGTTTACAACAAACAACGACCTAAAATCAAAGCAAACTTCAACACCAATCGCTCTTCTGAGAATCAACAGCGGTCACTTTCTGCTGAGTTATAACCCAAGTCCAGTGTTGCGAAAAAATCCACTACAGAGTCAAAACCAAAACCGCAAAAACAGAATTACTTAAGCAGTTCTCGTGGATTCTGAAAATGCCGTTTTTAAATCCTGCAAGATTTTTTTCCTTCTTGTTCAAGAATAATGTCTACAGATATAATCCTCGAACTATGAAAATAAATTAGAAGCGGCAATCTACTTGTAGATATATAAATGCTGAAACTTATTCAAAATGAAAACTTTCCTCAACTGAAAATGTGCAAACTTACCACATGTAAAAGCTTTACACACCAAAAGGAAATTATCAGAAACGGTAGTTCCTCTACTACACAGAAGAAATAAAACACTTTTGGAAGGCCAAAGTTGTTTGGATACAAAGGATAACTATTAGAAAGGGTGGTGAAGGAAATACAACACACGCTTATATTTGACATTTAACAAATCCCAAATTCTCAAGTAAGTGAAATTCGACACTGTCCTCGAAAGGTAGAAAGTTCCATACCGCGGGTGTTTTCAATGTCAAAAAATATGGACACCATAATGAATGTGGTGACCCAAAAGATCCGGAAAGAAAAGGAGGAAGATTGATTCAAAGACACTAAAATACTCAAACTGTTAAGAGAACCATCCAACGTTTTCCAGAACTTGCAATATACACAAAAGACAGAGAGGGGGGGAATTATGGTTGATGCAGTATAGGAGAAATATAACATTTTTAAGAAGCAAGAAATATAGTGAAATCCTATATAAAGTGAATGCCAATTGTAGCAGAGAAGTCGAGTCCAATCAGCAACAACAACAATTAATTATTGAAAGATTTAGGCAAATGGGGCCAAACAATTTGCCAAAATTTCAAGAACAATCAAAGAAAATACACTCAGCTTAAATCTGTCAAAAAAAACAAATTAAATAAAAAAACAAGCATCAACATCTATTCCACAATCAAATACATTTACAGGAAACTCCAAAATATTCAACTAAAACAAATACCATTGAGGGGAGAATTGCATAGATCACTGATACGTCGACCAATTTCCAAAAAATAACTCTGGAAAAAACTCATATTACAAATTCAAAAGCAAACACCAAATAAAACTATGGAAAACCCAAAAACCACATTCTAACCGACTCAGCCAAGCTTTAACCTTACCCACCCACCCCAAACAAAAGTAAAACGCATACTCAACCAACCAATAAACAATGACTGAAAATATCAAATTAACCAAATACAGAGATCCATCAAGGATCAAGAATAAAGTGACAAAACGAATTATTAAACAAAACCATACAAACAAAAACAATGTAACTCACAATAATCAACCAAAAAGCCTGATAGATCCTATTGTGTATAAAGTATGGATATTTGATAACATACTTGTAAACCCCAATCTAGCATATATATATAATATATATATATATTATATATATGTGTGTGTGTGTGTGTGTGTGTGTGGTATATGACACAAGGTCAATTTCCTAGGCGAAGTTTTAACAGGTTTCAAAATTCAGAGTTTCCGTCTACTGACTGGTTACCTAGCCAAAGTTAAAGAGCCCAGTCATACATAGTTGAAGGGAGAGTATTTTGATGCACACCTTTCCCAAGAATATTAGCGCTATGTGGAGATACAAACAGCCTTGTCCAGGATTGAACTCGGGTCGACGAGTCCATTTCCTACGACTCTAACCATTACACCACGCGCCTCTATTTAAACATATAAGATATATCTACAAAACAAGAAATCTACAAAGTACACACATGTGAATCAAAATTTTTCTACTAACCTCTGTCTCGCACCGTAAAATTGATTTAAAAACAAAAATATTCACTTACAAACTATTAGCTTACAATCGTATATATATATATTATATATATATATATATATATATATATATATATATATATATATAACTGCGAAGCGTATTTCCTCCTTGAAGGAGTTCCTCGATCACAGAATAGTCACAGCAAAATTACGAATTAAGCCTACGTAGAAACAAATAAACAAACAAGTAACACTACGATACGACTGGTCGACACTTGCTAACAGCGATATAGGCAAATCGCTACGCTGTAGCAGTAAGAAATAAATTCAATATCCTCCAGGAGTCATCTGAAAGCTTCCCACCAAACGAAGAATACGAAAACTTTGTTAGTGCACACCTAGAAGCAGCAGCCGAGTGGCGTACAACCAAACAAAGTGCTAAACACACTGTTCCTTGGGAGACTGAAGCAGTTAGACAAAGGAGAAACGATGTAAAAAAAGCAGCCCAACGCAAATAAAATAAAACCAACTAACACCAATCTACACAACCTTAAGAAAGCCCATATAGACTAACCAAAATATAAAAAAGAACAAATAGAATAATATCCAAGCACAAATAAGTAATATCAGCAATCAGTGGAAGACAGACAATCGAGAATTAGCCTGGCAAACAGTGAACGAAATTAGCGGTAAGGAAAGGTACCTCTAGATCAAAAGCTAAAGGCAACCAGCCAAAAAGATAGACTTCAGAAATGGAAAGACCACTTCCAGAAACTTCTGGGGAACCCACCTAAAATCATAGAAAATAACATCAAAAAAAATCATAGATAGTCAATTAGATATCAAACTAGGGATTTTTCAACCAGAAGAACTCACGAAGTCCTAAAAAAACTAAAAGGCAGAAAAGCTGCAGGACTTGACGAAATACCCCCCGATGTATGGAAGTCAGGTAAGTTCAATGACATACTTCTTAAGGCTATGCAACGCAGTATATAGGCAAAACAGAATAGATAAATGGACGAAAGGATGCATTGTCCCATTCCCCAAAAAAGGAGACCTAGGAATAGCTAAAAACTACAGAGGCATAACCTTACTGCCATTGCAGCTAGATATATAATGCCTTCTTCTTAATCGAATCCGACCCGAGATAGAGAAAGTCCTCAGGAAAACCAAAAATGGCTTCCGCAGAAATAGGTCCACAACCTCTCAAATCCTGACTGTACGAACGCATCATAGAAGGGGTTCGAGCAAAGAATTTGGAGGCAACATTACTATTCGTAGATTTCTCCAAAGCATTTGATTCTATACATAGACGGAAAATGGAACAAATACTACTGGCATATGGTCTCCCCAAAGAAAACTACTGACGCTATAATGATGATCTAACAAAGATACTAAAGCAATGGTACGCTCACCTGATGGCGATACGGATTTCTTTGACATCGTCGCCGGAGTCCTACAAGGTGATACATTGGCACCATATATATTTATAATATGCCTAGACTATGTACTCCGAACATCTTTAGATACCATAAAAGAAAAAGGTTTTACACTAAGAAAAGCAAGAAGCAGGAGATATCCTGCACAAACAGTCACAGATGCAGACTATGCTGATGACCTCGCACTTCTTGCAGATACACCGGCACAGGCTGAGACACTACTGCATAGCCTGGAGGAGCAGCAAAAAGCATCGGCTGCATTGAACTCTGCCAAAACAGAGTTCATGAGTTTCAGAAAGAAAGGAGACATCTCCACGTTAGACGGTAAGCCCTTAAGCCAGTAGAACAATTCACGTACCTGGGTAGTATATCTCATCCACAGATAACGATATTAACACACGAATAGGAAAGGCATGGATGGCCACAAACAAATTGTCTGTCATATGGAAGTCTGATCTCACTGACAAGCTAAAGCGACATCTCTTCCAGGCTGTATCATATCAGTACTGCTGTATGGCTGCACTACCTGGACCCTAACGAGGCGCCTCGAAATAAGCTAGATGGGACTGCACAAGAAATGCTGCGAGCAGTTCTGAACAAGTCGTGGAAACAGCATCCCACAAGGGAGCAGCTGTATGGTCACCTGCCCCCTATCTCACAGACTATCCGAGTGAGACGGACTAGGCATGCAGGGCACTGCCTGGAGAAGCAAGGATGAACTCATAAGTGATGTTCTCCTTGGAAGCCAACACATGGACATGCCAGTGTGGGCCGCCCAGCAAGGACTTATATCGACCAGCTATGTAAAGATGCTGGCTGCAGCGAAAGAGGAGCTCCCTGTGGCGATGAATGATATGGAAGGTTGGCGAGAGAATCGTCTTGGATATCCGTGCTGCCTGCACGACCATGATGATGATATATATATATATATATATATATATATATATATATATATATTATATATATATATATATATAATATATTCAAAACACAGAATTTGACATTAAATAACTCACAAGTGTTTTGTTATCCATTAAATACTAAACCATTATAGTCTTATTGAGTATGGCTGGGGTCACAGGCAATCGTCGGGGTACCAAATGCGATAGGGTGCCTGCCATGTGTCTAAGACGGTAGGATTCATCAGTATGAGAATTTGTGAGAATTCACTATTTGTTAGGGAGAGTTTATCACCCCTAATGATCTGGACACAGGATACTCACTGTCCCAAAGTAGAGACAGTAGAATACAAGAACGTAGCTGCTTGATGAACATATCACATGGTATAGTTGAACTCTTTATCCAAACTCATCCTACTGTATTCCCGGTCGGTGAGAAAATAAAACACATATTGTTATATGTTAACATATTTCCCTGTTTTTGTTATCTTTTGTTATTCCTATCTTGTGATATACAATTATCATATTGTATTTTAATTACACAGTTCTAAATAGAATTAGATAAAAATCATGTGCTACTTGTTCCTAAGATCTACAAAAATGTAAATTAAAAGAATAAATAAAGGTTAAGATAATTCACAACGGAAAATTTAAAAAAACAAAACAAAACAAAAATGAAAAAATAATTTACCTTATGTAGGAAAATATCAAATAAAAAAGTAATTTTATTCATATACACCGGCAACTTCGTTTAGCAAATCATTTATTTTAACTGAAATATTTTTGTTGTGTAAAGTTTTGATAATACACTGAAGTGCAGCAATGTCTAACAGAAAAGTTTAAATGTAAGTAAATAGAATTTAATGAGTCCGTAAACGATTTTTTTATTCTTCTGTATGTGTGAATACATACTGGACGGTTTTGTTTCTCTCAAATATTTAATTAACTATAATAATTAATTTTTGTTACAAAAAACACAAAAAATTGATAAACAATAATGTGAATTTAACAGAATCCGATTTTAAAGTTTTATTTAAATTTAAATCGGCTTCCTGTAACTCACATTTTATTGTTTAGCGGGGTTTTTGTTCGTTTTTTTGTTCGTTTTTTTGTTTTTGTTTTTTTGTGGCAAAATTAATTATTTGTTAGGACGACTGAAAATATAGTCATATTATTATTAATTTTAACATCATTCTCACTCATTTTTTAAAGTTTTAATTATTTTTTATCGCAGCACACTCGGGTCAGTCTTGCAACGAGAGCGTGTATAGTAGAGAATAGTGAAGGATAATATCAGAACTTTTGCCTTCGGGAAACTGGTTACGTACAGCGGCTTTACCATATAAAGTAAAAATGAAGTCAGCGGAGTGGTCTATTGTCGGTATCAGCCGGACAGCAACGGAGTCTATTCCTCTATTCCACTAGCGCTAGCCAAGATATAGTTTTTTTTTGCCGTCTGATGTGGACCGGCCATACCTATCATCAAGCACCCTACTGCACAAATCCAGTGTACTGCTGATTGCGCAGGTTGGGTGAGGGTCGATATGGAAACCGAACAATTTGGTTCCTAATAGATATTCTATTGAGCTAACCGGTCTAATATAAGCTACGAAAACAATTTGATGTTTTCAATTCTTTAGTTAGTTATTTATTACATTCGTTTAAAAAAAGGGTTTACAATTGAATGCTGTCTTGATGCCGTATGATTCTGTATTCTTTTCTGTTGCCGCCACCCAATACGTCTGCTGTTTTTGTTTGTTTTTGTTGTTGTTTTTTTACGTGGATTCGCTTATTTTGTCACCGCCTTTTTTTTCTCATGAAACGTCATTTTTCAGGAACAGGGCATCAGAGAAATAAACGTAATAAGATCTCATATTCTCGGCACGTATCGCCTGTTACCTCCGATAACTACCGATACAACTGCTTTAGCAGGGAAGCCACAGAGAAAATCATATTGCATGAATCTAAATCACCCTAATAAACGCCATTGCGTAGTGTAATGGTTAATCGTTTGTGAAAATAGAACAGCGGAACCCGGATTCAAAATCCTGGAGAGCCTGGATTCATTTCACATAGCGCTAATACACTTTAGAAATGTATGCAATACAAAATATCTCCATCCAGCTAATGGAATAATAAATTGCAAGGGCCACTGTGCTCTTTTCTTGGGTATGGCAACCAATCTAGCAGAAGGAAAAATCTGAATTCAACCTGTTGAAATCGTATTAAAAATTGCCATGTGTCCACATCTACTCGTAAAATATATATATTAAACATCTAATACATCAACCTACGATCTTTACGACGCTTGTTTTGGTTGTTATTACTCACGATGCTTTTTAATAACATTATTTTTAGATTAAGATTTATCAATTATTACTTCCTGATGATTTTGAATTAGTAAATTTTTCAGTCAACCCCACATAATATGTAGGTATTCTTTTATCTACTTTTAGTATCAGATATACGAAAATCCCGTAGGAATATCAACCTTTTGAAGTAAGTAAAACTAACAATTAGGTCTTAATTCTTTCGACGTATTTTTAAGACATTGTACAATTTATCCAACACCTATTCGGTTTTAAAAATTTTATAAAGTCCCTCTTTCAGATGAACCATTGGCGTAAATTGCAACTTATTTCCATAACGTTGGTAATGGCGTTTTTAACAAAAAGTTGCTAGGAAATAAATCTGGACCTCTCGACGGATACAGAAAATTGTTATATTATTATTATTATTATTATTATTATTATTATTATTATATTATTAATTTCACTTCTGTGAGTTTCACACCCTCTTAAGCGTTGATCTTTCGCTGGGGTCTGAGTGACAACATCTTCTAAGCTCTCCGGACTTTTCTGAGATTCTAACCGATTTGCAGCATGATTGTCTGGATGGTCTCAATTCTTCCTCTGAATTTACAGTTCCTCCGTTCTAATTTATTATTAATTATTATTATTTTATTATTATTATTATTATTAATTATTATCATTAATCTGAAAAATCCAGAAATAGAAGAACACTGTAAAAAAGAAATGAATACACATATAAATGAGATCATTGGAAGTAACACCAATCAAAACATAAAGAAAAATAAGAAGCGGATACCTTGAAAACAATTCTTGCAGCAAATCTCGTTATGGGAAATAAACCCTGGATTTTCCCCTTGTAACATTCTCTGGGTATTCCTAAAATGGACAATAGAGAAACCAGACAAATAGACCAAAAGGACCAAGAAATTGAGAGTATACACAAGCCTTAATACCTGAGAGATTTATATAGACAGACTATGCGTATCGCAAAAAAGGAAGAAAAATTCCTGTGATTTGAGGATTGCGCAGAATGCGACATTTGAGTAGCACGAAGAATACACTAAAAAGAAGCAAATAATACCAATTTACAGCAGCTAGTAACACAACTGTAAGGCATATGGAAAACAAAAACAGGATAAAAATAGAAAAGAAATGGAAAGAAAAAATATTCTATCGAACTTCAGCAACAAACTGGGGAGATTGCGCCCTGAGAAAACTTGGACATGGCAAGGAAAAAGGAAAATCTCAAAATAGAAACTTAATTTCGGCAATGAATAGCATCCAAACAAAGCAAGTGTGGTCATATGCTTGTAACATTTTTGATGAGTGAATTTTTCTTAGTTCAGGTACCATATGGTTAGTCTGGTTGGATACTTTCGTCGAATGCTTTCCTATGCCTCAACATTGTGTTTTTCTTTGATTCTGGTAAACGGAGATCGACGCAACTTCGTTGGACTCGGTCCAGCGTCGGTTGGAAACGAGTTGCCGACTCTTTGCAACTCAATAGACAAAAAAAAACTCTCCGTTAATAAAACAAATATTATTGAAACAAATCTGTTGCAAGAATAATGCAATATAATAAAAATATTGCCTTTGTTTTTGGAGATAAAGACAGTGGTATTTCGATTGGTGTTATTTGTGCAATTACCCAGTGTGATGATTGGGTTTCAGGAAGGTTTGAGGTTTTTGGTTTTCCTGGAGAGGCGGTTTTAGCGTGGAAGGCAATTTTTCCGTCTTCGTTTTCTTTCAGTTTCCAGGTGGATTCTTTTCTCCCTCTGATTTTTCTCTCTCGCGTTGAACACTTTTATCGAGGCTCCTCCAGAACAACCACTTCTGATTGGTTTACCATCACATTCAATCCACCTCATACGCATCAAGATTCTCATTTGTTGCAACTCAATATAAAGGATTTGGCTATATCAGTTCCTCGCCTACCCGTTTAGGAAGGTATGAAAGATCCGAATTTTGAATTTTTATAGATTTTGTACACAAATTTGTACTAAAACATAAACATTTTCTTTGATAAATTGTATTCAAAACCAAATCCTTTGTTTAGATGTTCGAAATAAATTTCAGAACAATTCAACACTGCAATCATCCTGACCCTTTTTATATCTTTTCATATCCGATTCCTAAAAAAGAAAATGCTAAGAAAGACTACAAAACAATTATGTAAGAGTTATTTTGGCCAATAACACCCGCATCCAGTCAGAAAACCCTTTAAAACTGAATGTTGATTTGTTCTATCTTTTTATATTAGAAATATATTTCTGATTTAAAAAAAGTACTCTCGCTAATCGGTTTTTTTTGCACCAGCGAATACCGCTCATCCTGTTCCATAAGAACAATTAATATCAAAAGCAAAAAATAGATAACACTGAGATAATAGTATTTAGATGGTGTGGAGACAAAGACGAAACTGTTTAATTACATATAAACGAATGAAACAAACTAGAACAAGGAACTACAAAACTAGGCAACTGACTTGGGAATAGATCAACAAGAAATTGTACAGAGAAATTAAACTTTTACTAATTCTACAAATGGTATACGCACAAATCAAGAATGCCCTTCTGGAGAATAGACCCTAAAAATTAATCTGGATTTTGAGGTACAAACGGATCTTCCTGGTTTTCCCAGCACAGAAATCAGAAAGATAGACCAAATACTTGCATGTTGCCAGAGGGATGGAAAAGCAGTGGAACATGAGTGAGGTTTGGACGGTGAAACCAATTGTAGTGCTTACTTGGAATGGTCCAAACGTGTTGAAAAAAAGGTGGAGGAACTGAAATCAGAATACAGAATCTGAGATAACAGATTTTAAGGTCGGCTTAGAATATCTAAAGCATCAAGGAGACCTGGGGATGAATTTGCTGTCACTCAGATTCTAGGAAAGATCACCGGCTAATGCTGGTGGACTTTACAAGAAGTGATATGATAATCAATAATGATGTTCCTGTCAGCAATAAATCCCATTTACACTTTCTCACCAATCATTCCTCGGTCATCAGATCCTACGATATTCAGAATCTGCCTCAGAGCGATTGAATGTAGGTTTAGCTGTCGGCCTACACTAGCGTGTCCATGTATAGGTGTCATAGTAAAACGCACTGATATCCGTTTTTTCCTATTCCACAGTGGCCTGGCCCTGGTGCATGTTAATTCTGTCTCACTTGGATGGTTTGTGCTATAGGAGGCAGGTGGCCGTACAGCTTGTTTTCTTGTAGGAATTTCTTCAATATTGTTCAGATCAGCATACTCAGTCATTGTGTAGCTTCCCATCTATATTTCTCTAAGCCGCTTTTGTTTGGGTCTAGGTGGTGCAGCCGTACAGTAGAGTGATACGACCAACGACTTTGGAAAATTCTCGCTGTATCTTATTAGTGGATCAGATTTCCACTGTGGATAATATAGTAGTGATCATATATTTTTGACGAAATATTAGAATCTACTCTGTCATTGTGAAATGCAAAGGTTGTGCAGTATTTCAACCTCAGCTGCAGTGTAATCCACTCCGACTGAGTTGCTCCCACGGGAGAGCATGTCATGCATGCGCAGTAAATCCCTCTCTGATTGGTATGAAAGCAACATAAATAGAACATTACATCGATATATTACTTGATACGTTCAGAACATTACACGGATTAAAATCACCTTATAAGATTTAAATTCGTGCTGTGATTAAATATATTTATTTTATTTTACACAGATTTATACAGAGAAAAAATAACCTATAATAGAAAATTTACTATAATTATTTGAAAAATGATTTTGCAAACAAGAAATAAATATTCCTTCCATTTCTGCATATCAGAATGAGTAATAAATACGGAACACATTTTTTATAAGAGCAAACATTGAAGATTGCAATTCTAGTTGTAATTATTCGGTGTAGAAGGGAATTCTCAGGTTGGGGTGATGGAATTATCAGTTTCCAGTTTTTTATGAGTTGTGCATCAACTAATCACGAAGACGATAGAATAAGAAATAGCTCATTCGTTCTTAAATGTTATCGATTCTCAACTAACCGAACTAACGCAAGTTTGTGTAAACTGATCGTATTAAATGAGTCTCTTTAGTGAAAGTTAGTTTAGTTGTTAATAGTAGTAGTCCTAAAAAATATTAATCGACCATTCTGATATATAAAAATTATTGTTTTATTAATCTTATATAGATAGAAATTTTATTTTTAACTTTTTAAATCCTAGGTAATGTCAGGTAACTTCTGCTAGTTATTAATAGGTATAAGGAATATAACAATCAATTATTTGGACAGAAGTATTAATTATCATATTCAAATTCCTTCTTCAGATTAATCCTATGTATTAAATGATTGGCTGGTGTTAAATGCATATCATCATTGTGGTTATTCAATGCCAAAGTTTGTTTTTTTTTAATAATTATATGAATTATTTAACTTCATGTTATTGTTTTTAAAGAGACCGGGTTTAGCTCAGTCGGTAGAGCGTTTTGGCTAGAAACCACAAGGTTCCTAGTTCGAATACCTGCCCTCGCCAACTCAGCGTATGAGTAGCACAGGGATCTGTGCGGTAAAGAAGCTGATGGTAGGTGTGGCGCTCGATCTCAGACGCTAAATAATCTCCCTTGGTCTAGCGCTAGTGAGAAAGGGGATAGACTCCCTCGCGTGCATGGCTGATACCGATATTAGGCCACCCAACGACTTACTTTACTTATTGTTAACTATCATTTTTTTTTTAACCAAATTCTTTTCTTATAAGTGCTAAATGAGATACTATACAATCAGAAACACTGAAATTTATCTCGCAATAGAATGTTCTTTAAATCAGGCAGAAATCATTCGTTGGTAACTGGTACCATGTAACCTAATACAACTTGTCACATGTAACCTGGAGAGGAGATGGGCACTGCCAGTAAACCTGCCGTTGCTTGAGGGACACATGAAGAAATTGCTCAATTGGCTCAAGTTTAATGGACTTATAACAACAACAATGCTCCTATCATAAATTCTACCTCTGTCTATAATAGTTTGTTATATATTAGTGTATAATAAATTTACATGGGCATGTAATAACTATTTGGGGACAGAGGTAATATCTATGCCATAGGTGTGTATGTATATACTCATCACTAATCTTATAACTCCAAAAAAAAACACTAGCATTACCAGAGTTGATGATATTTTTAAAATCTTAAGAAAATTTGACTCTAAAACAAAAAAGAATATTTGAATCACCAACCTAATAAACTAGATTTGTGTCAAGTGTTGTTGTTGTTATTGTGTTTGATTGTGCGTTGTGGTGTGTGTGTGTGTTATTATTTTTGCGTTTTTTCGGCCCCCCCCCTCCCAGTGCATAAAAGATAAAGATGCTTTCGTTGTTTTTTTCCCTTGTAACTTTAACTAAATGTCTTATTCTGTGAAACTTGTCAATGAAGAACCACACACAAAAACTCCATAGAAATGAAACAGACATTTTTGAGAAGCCTAATACACAACCACACACACACACACACACACACATTCTCATCTTATTAGATTAATATTACTAAATACTGAAGCACAATCATATTTGAAAATTGTATAAAATAATTATTGATTGCATAGGAATCTATGCCATAGATATTTTTAAAGAAAAATCTCTGTAAATGTAAGGTAAAACCTCTAGCAAAAAATGAGTTTGGATTTTTAAAGAATTTACTCCCAAATCCAATAATAAATAAAACTTCATTTAAAATTAATTCAAGAAATCATTTTAATTTTAAATACAGAACCTGGCCTCACTCAGATAGGTTCTAGGTATATACCCCCCCTCCGAACCTATGATATTGGCCCCACTCAATTAGATGACATCTTCATAAAGCTAGATCTTCATATAAAATGTGACACCCTACCACCCCCACACACTTTATTCCATGTCAATTTTCATAAGTAGTATCATAGAAAATATATGAAACCCACTATTCCACCCCCAAACAGGGGTTCGGGGTAATATGCGCCGCCTTATTGTATTGAGATGGGGTTCAACTATATCAGCCAGTATAAATAAAATTGACAGAATAATTCTCTTACTGAATTGCAATTTATGCACAAAAAAGAGAGAGAAAAATTGCAATGCATGATATGATGATGCTGATGATAATCATCAGACTAACTTGATGAATTTCTTCAAGAATTGATAGACGCACAACAATAGAAATTAGATCTTAATCTTTTTATAAACCAAACTATTTTTCGCAGCTCAATCTTTTTAATATAAAAAATTATAAAAAATTAGAAGCATTTTTTTTAAATCCCCACCAGCAGACTGTTTGCTCTTCTCCCTTTAGTTACTCTTATACCATTATCATAATTACTAAAAATATTACAGGTTAATTAAAAAAAATTTTTTAAAATTTAAGTTAGTATTTTCAATTCTTAAAAATTAAAATTCGTACACAAAGAATAAAACCGCTTTGAATCTTTTTAATGATTAAGTGTACTAACTAAATAGTACTATAGAAAAATTTTTTAAATGAATTAAATTTTGTGCATCTCGAATATGAAGATGTATTGATTGAATATTAAATGACAAATGTCTTGAGAAGTAGATACACCACAGTGAGTACAGTAGTACAGTACACAGTAGTGCAAACAATCATAAAATCATAAATTGATTGATTCATTTTCTGATATTTCTCTAGAAATAAGAAAAAGACCTGCGAAAAAAAATTAAATCTTTCCAACTAGAAATCAAAATTAATTAAAAAATCTTTTTTTTCTCTGAGATAAATTAAAAATTATCGATTTGGCTAAAATATCTTCCTGTTTACATAAATTTAAAAAATCGATCGGCTGCTCACTCGAAATTAGTTTTTAAAAAGAAAGAAAGAAAAAAACATTAAATTAAAAGTAAACAACAAAAAGAGACGATATGTTCTGTCTGCAACGATAAAATAAAAAAATAAAAAAGAACCAAAACAAAATATAAACAACCAAAATAATAACCCTTCGTGAAATAAAATTAATAATAATGAAATAATGTTAGGGTTTGTCTTCGTTTTTCTTTGTCTTGGAGAAAGACAGTAGTAAAAGTTATTTTTTATATTGAAAAAAGGCTGCAGATATTCAGTGCGGAACACCGAATCAAAAAGGACAAATAATCACAAATAAATGAGATAGAATTTAGTCGATATTAAATATGAAAGAGACAAATCCTAAATAAGAACGTCTGTTTATATAAACAAAAATAAAAACACAGAAGAAAGTGCACTAGATTTTAGGTTGTTCAAACTAAAGTAGCCACGATAAAAAGGGGCGATCCAGTCTGTCTCTTCTTGAATCTCCGAAAAAGTTCAATAATAATAATAAGCTGCCAATCTGCAACTTTTCGAAAGGTGCCCTCCAAAAGTGCAATTGGAATAATAAGATAATAACAATATAAGCTCACCCGGAAATGATGAGTAGACAACTATCGTAAATAAATCAACTGGAACAAACAAAACAAAAACAAAACAAAACTGAGCATTATATACACTCTGTTCACAACTAAAGTCTTAGTTTTAAATCGCAATTTTTTTCTATTTAATAATTAAAAACAAAACAAAAACAAACTAAAAAGACAAAAATCTACAGAATTACCAATCAAACATCAAGATACTACGTACAAACAAACATTGAGCATTAAACACTTTTTTTTTCTTATACTTTTCTTTAATTTTTAATTAAGAATTAAAATCGCCCTAAAATCTCAGCTGTGTCTAAAAAAAAATATTTTTTAAAACAATGAAAAATAATATCATTCACATTGAAAAACTCTGTCTGGGCCGTCGAGGAAGAGTTTTAAGCATTTGATTTTATTTTTAGGTCACTATTTTTTTTGCATTGTCAGCGGTCGCTTTTGGGGTAAGCAGACGGTATGCACCTCCCTAGACTGCAATCTCCGGGTATCTGTCCCTTGGGGCCGCCCAAGAAAGGATTTTCAAGGCCCTCCCCTTCTGACAATAAAGTATCTTACAGTTACGACTTGTACAAGTCCCAGACACCGCGATATTTTAATTTTTGATTACTAGATAATTTTTTAACGGGAAAATATTTTCCGACTTTGCTACAGTAAAACCACTTTAAATTATATTCAATACGACTAGAAAATGAATTTTTAAAGTTATATACGATAAAAAATTGAAAAAAAAGGAGGAGGAGACAAGGAGAGAAATTACACATGGAAAGTAAGTACGAGGGAGGACAATACAGGTGGAGAAACAACAGGAGAGGATAAGAACTAGGTTTTCTCGAATTCATAATCAAAGCAATCGCCGGTATTGCATTTGCAGGCCCCATATGCCGGCTAACACGTGCAATGAGCTTACACACCCTAAAGGTCACATTGGAATTTAAATTGTTACAATTCAAAACCCACTCACCATTTTTAGTCCGTGTTGTTAAGTAGAAGAAAATACAGTTGCGCATGCGTGTCCTCAGCTGCCCCTTGTACGGCGTCGACCTAATTTGTTCCTCTTGAATTAAAGTCCATTTCAGCCACACCCACGTTTGTCTACGGAATGTGGATAAAGTTACCTAGATTCTATTATTGCTAGTTTTACAAAAAATTCATAACCAAACTCTGGTCGTTTCATCCACAGAATTAACAATAGCATTTAAACATTAAATGTTTGAATATATCAACAGCTTAGTATTTTGTTCACAAACTTGTCCGCGTAGTCTGTTTCTCTGAAGTTTGAAATAGGTTTTTTTTAAAAACAAACAAAAAAGTGTATGAATATTTTGTTTGCAGTCTAAAGACAAACTCTAAAAGTTGATTGGTCTTTTACATTCTGGTTTCCATATGTTTCTTTCTCGAAATACTTGATCTGCGAACCCAGTAAAATAATAAAAGTTGTTTAATATCCATCTTTCTTTTTCTTTTACTTTTTTAAAAAAATTTTTTAATGTTTTACTTTAATTTTCCTGCTTTTTCCGCAAACTTTATTCGGTCTTTAAATTGATATATTATGATCCCATTGATATCTCAGTAACTTTATCATTTTGTTTCCACATAATTGAATAAAGTAAAAATAACATGAAAGAAAGCTGACTCTACAAATAACTGCAAAACCTTTAACCTATTAAAACCCAATACAAGTTTAAACTTTGAACTTGAAAGTTACTTTGCAATTTCTTTCCTTTTAATTTCACAGAGAAAACAAGAAAATATTCATTCAATTTTATGGCAAGAATTTACGACTTGGTGTGGGTAATTGTTTGCTTATTGAGTAAGCATTATTACTCTGACACTGACTACACAGCCTTATTTAAAATATTTGACACTAGAAATCTTTCCGAAATTGAAGAAAAACAAATATTACTGAATCTGAGTCGTATTTAAATTTTCAAAATTAAATAAATTAAATACAGCTACCAGTAGAAAATTAAACAAAATTTTCCGCCCCCCCCCCTTTTTTTGATCACTCAGTAGTACAATTTCGAATAATGCAATAACTTTAGGTATCAACTTGAATAGTTCATTCATTTCTTTAAAAGTATTGTACGATTCAATGGTTCTCAGAAGCACTATGATTGTCACTTGTCCTTGTGACTTTTTTGGGAAAATTTCAAATAATCAAACAACAGCAGCAGCAGCAGCAACAACAATAATGATGATGGTGACATAGCAGATTCTATGTGCCAAGAAAAGGAGGAGGAGGGGATTCGCCAGCATTGCGTGATGTAACAATTCAGAGACTCGAGAAATATACAAATAAGAAAGGTTGGAAAAAGACAAAGAAAGACTGATTACAGCAGCCATACATCAATATCAACAGAATTAATTAACCAGTCATTGATTTTCACTTTAAAAACGAATTACAATTAATTGAATCGATTATTTAAGGTCCATTTTTTTTTAAGTCAAAAAGAAGTAACTTAATGAGCATCAGTAAAAAAGAAAAAAAAAAAAAAGAAGCAAAATAATATTACTTATGTAATTTATTTTAATACATTTTAAACAATTAAATTCGCCGCAAAAATGGCTAAGTGAAGATTTATGATGCACTCAAAACAAACCCTCTTATCAACATTTTATAAGTTTCTTTTTAGAAAGCAACAACAAAAAACATTAAATACACTATGTACAGAAAAATTACTAACTTGTTGATATCTATTTAAATGTAATATAATTTTTTCCATTCCAAACACACAGTTTGCAAAACTTGTTTACATTCAGGATGATATGCCCATGTCTACGGAGGTCATAAGGCAATTTATTAACCCAGATTGATAAACAAAAAATTACCAAAAATCAGGGAATTATCTGATTTTAATAAAATTTTCAGTGTTAACTCATTCATCAATGAATTCTTTCTTTTAAATTTCTGAATCATTTCAATCAAACTGATTCAATGGAAATAAATCAAAATTCTTTAAAATAAATATTACTATTCATGCCATTCATATGCACCTTGAGAGCAACAATTTATATACCTAATTAATTGATAAAATTCATTTAGAATATGAAATGCCTAATTTAAGTTTTAAATTTCATATTTTTAGATTCTAAAACAAATATTTATTAATAACAAGCCTACTTTAGTATTATTATCTAATCATTTTTAGAGAAAACTCAATTGAAAACTTAGGCCCCCACCCTTTTAAACAGAACAAATATCAATGTATAATTTTTTCATTGATAATCTAAAAAAAAATCTATTTCACATACAACAGTAAAAAAAATCTCGGAAAATTTTTTCATTTTTTTTTTTTCATCTAATTTTCAGATTTCCAGTACTTTATTTTCTATCAAAAGCGTTTCTTAAAAAAAAAAATGTTTTTTCTTATTTACACCTTCGGTCTTTTGTCTTTTTATTTATACTGTAATTAGTTTCATTTTTATATAACCCATTGATATTTTGTGCCCAAAAAATAAGTGGGGGTCAAAGTTAAGTGACCTGAAAACAATCAGAAAGTTTTTGAATAGAATAACTGATGTATTATAACATTCATTCGTTAATAAATCAACACTGAAAATTTCATTAAAATCGAATAATTCCCTGATTTTTGGTGATTTTTTTCAATCAGGTAGGTTAAATTTATTTTATAAAATACGTCTATGACATCACAATTGGTGGTACCTAGAATTAACTAAAGGACAAGCAGGACACCAATAAAAAAAATATAGAAAACAAAAATTGGAAGAAAAACAACTGTATGGATACTTCAAGTGACAAATTAAGTAATTGCTCATGAGATAAGAAGGGAAAATATTTTTTTAAAAACTGAATCTCTATTAATAAGTAAAGTAGCAGAGTGGCCTATGTCAGTATCAGCCAGACAGTGAGGAGTCTAACCCCTTTTTCCCAAGCCCTAGATCACGGAGATTGTATGCGTCTGAAGTGGAGTGCCACATCTACCATCAGCTCCCCACTTTTACCACACAGATCCAAGCTGTGCCACTCATTGCTGAGTTGCGAGGCTGGTATTGAACCTGGAACCTCGTGGTTTCGAGGTGGATGCTCTACCAACTGAGCTAAACTAGCCCTTCACTAAATTGTAACATAACTTTGTCCCTGGTTAGTATGTGCCTTTCTTAATTTCTTAATTGCTTATACAAAATAGCCATTATTCCTATCAAACTTTGATTTGGGCCATGGATCAAGAAATTTAGAAATCAACCTATTTCTATATAAAAACTGTAAATTTGCATATTCTCATTTGCATAAGATCTGAATAAAACAATACCTGAATCAAATTTACTTGTATTTATGCAAAAGCTATGAACTAAAATGATTAGAAGGATATATTTTTGAGATTTGCAACTTTAATGTGAATCACTTCATATAGTCTCCGATTATGTTCTTGTTATATATTCCTTGGTCATAAAATCAAAGTTTAAAGAGAAAATTAGTCTTTTCCATTTACTGTAGGCATAAGCAATTGGGAAATAGCACTTTCTGTCTTGGAACATAAAGGTAAAAAATGTTGTTTCATAGTGTAATCATCTGTTATATACTCCTTGATCACAAAATATTAGATTAGAATACTTAATTGGAATAATTTAACTGATGTTGTAGCTTCCGTTTTGAGCAAATATCAAACTATCTTTTGGTACAAATAATGTTCAATATATGTAAAATAATAATAGAAAAAAATTTTTTTCATAGATGCAGTGTCACATCGGATATTGATCTTACTAAAAATCAGAAATTATCATAACTTAAAATTGGTTGACTTTAAAACTTTTTTTATAGCATTTTCGGATTTCATGGGCAAAAATGCTTTTATAAACCAATTTTTAGAGTAGGAAGCTCTAGAACTCATTTTACAGACAAAAATTGATTAGAAAAGTTGTCATTTTTGCCAACCCCACCAAATTTGGAGAGCTAAAAATTGACATAACTCTCCCAATTTTTGGAATTGGAAGCTCAAATTTTGGATTGTCCAACGTTAACATAGTCCACACCTGTACAAAATTCAGAAAAATTGAAAGGGAGGGTGACAATTTTACTTTTTTCTGGATGGAATTACCCAGTTGGTTTTTGGCACAAAGCAGAATAGTTACATCTCGACACCTGACTCACTAGAGAAGGTGACAGTAATGACTCTGAACAAAGAATTTCTCCTTTAACATACCTGTAAGAATTATATTTGTTACTTGCCATGTTCTTCTATTTGACACTAGGGACACAAGGGGCTGGGCGTATTAGTGCCCTGGGTATGACGTTAAACTATACCTAGTGGTAAAATTCCAATTCTGGAGCTCTGAGAAATGTGCAGTACCCCTTCATCGCCACTACTCCAAGGTTCACTCTAACCCAGAGTGGTTATACTTGTTAGGGTCCTATCTATGGGTTAAATTAATAAAGAATGTGTTAAAAAATAATTGAATACTCATCAAAAATTAATAAAACAAAACGTCCTTGGCATTAAATAACCCAAGGGTTGATATGCGGTAAAATCCAACCCACCAACCAACCAACCAACTCATATCATGCTTGTATCCTCTTCTGTTAATTTTATTAGGACATTTCTCTTATACAACAATGTATAAGCTCTTCTTTGTATATTCTGTCATGTTTTGTATCCTCTTCTGTTAAGTTTGCTCAGGCAATAAAATATCCTTGTTATTACTTTGCCATGAATCGTTCTTCTACATACCCATTGATGGGCCGGGTAGCTCAGTCGTAGAGCATTTGGCTAGAAACCACAAGGTTCCTAGTTCAATACCGGTCCTCACCAACTCAGCGTATGAGTAACACAGGATCTGTGTGGTAAAGTAAGGAGCTGACGTAGGTGTGCGCTCCACCTCAGACGCTAAATAATCTCCTTGGTCTAGCGCAAGTGAAAAGGGATAACTCCCTCGCTGAATTGGCTGATACCGACTTTAGGCCGCCCCAACGACTTTACTTTTTTACTTACATACCCATGCTCAAGGGTCTACTTAAAAAAATGTAAAAGTGGAAGATTAAAATTCTCAACATCTCTATGGAAAATTACAGTAGGAAAGCGCTGTGTAATGTTAAAAGTCATGGGAAATGGACTTGTCGACCCGAGTTCAAATCCTGACGTGGCAATTATTTCACTTAGTGCTAATGCCCTTGGGAAAGTATGAATCCTACTCTCCCTCCAGCTATGGGTAAATAGTAGGGCAGACTGGGCTCTTTAACCTTGTTAGGCAACCGTCTAGAGAAGGAAAACTCTGAATTCAAACCTGTTGAACTCTGCTTAAGAAATTGACCTTGTGTCGCATCCTGCTTGTGCGAGGGTTGGTAAATATATATATGGAAAATTACAATCAATGCTTTTGAGATCAACTGAGAAGTTAATTCATCCTTGAGATATAACTTGCCTATTTTGTTGAACCAGAGTATATGACTTCCCATGTTTTACCCGACCCAGGGATTGAACTCATTATGACTAGGTAACTAGATGCACTTTAACCAATTCTAATATCAGTTAATATTATCTAATAATATTATTTGTTGAATTGTCATATAATAAAGAATTCTTCTGCCAGGCCTTATTTTATAGACGCAAAAGGTTTCTCAATACTTTATTGAAATAATCTTCATTCCCATTAGTAGAAATTCCAGGTAAATTACTATTACATAATTCATGTTGAAGTCATGTATATTTGGGTGATTCCATTCCTTGAGTCCTGATTGGCTGCTTGGTTTCTATCATGTTAGAAGGCTTCATAAATACTCTGGCATTCTACATTAGGATTGCAATAAGGTTAGATCCGTATTAAGTTAAGGCTCCTTGTTGCCTTGTCTCACCAATTCGATGGTAATTGGAACTTAGCATGATTATTCTACAATTCATAGGCAGCTTATGAATTATGTACATACTATAGTCAGATATCTTGAATCAGAGTTCGTTAGATTCAAAATCAGATGGAGTTAATTGGGAAATTTCTATAACCATTAGGGTTATGATTGATTAGTGATGACCCCAACTTGAGCCCTCCGAAAATCATGCCAGCAGGGTGTTAGATAATTTAGTTTAGTTGCAAGCAGGCACCTGATGAGAGAGGATGTCTCTCAGGAGTTGCAACTCACCTTGCGGTTGAATATGGGCTGGGGTTGTTGTTAATAAAAGCTTAGAAGAAAAACAACAATGTCTTGTTGATTCATTTCAACAAGTGTCTAACCCATGTGTAGTGTTTGACCGTCCCGGAGAAAGAGGACTCAAAATTTGCAGCTTGCTGCCTAAATACCCTGACCCCCCCCTATCGTCAGATTTCTGAAGGAAGGGCAGATAACTCTTCTGGACCAAACAGGGACAGACAATCACTACAATAGCATTAGTGATTCTCATCTTTACTTTGCTCATCAAACACACACATCTTGCAGATTTAGGTATATTGAGTCCATATAAAAAAAAAAAATGTAAAGCTACTGGGGAAAAAAGCCCCCCCCCATTTATCTATTTATTAAATTTGTATGAAGAAAAAGAAAGAAGTAGGCTCTTTATGTACTAACCCAACCTTTCCACTACTAGTGGGATGTGACACAAAGTCCGTTTTTTTTTAAGCAGAGCTTAACAGGTTTGAATTCAGAGTTTTCCTTCTCCTAGACCAGCTGACATACCAAGATTAAAGAGTCTGTTCTGCCAATAGCTGGAGGGAAAATACTTGAATTAATACTTTTCCAAGTTATAAATGATAGAAAGTTGGCAGGCTCTGACTCTAGGGTGCAGGAAATTGGCTCTTACTCAAACAAACTTGTAGAAAATTTTCAAACTTCCCTTTTCATATTATATATTTACCAACCCCTCCGCACGAGCAGGATGCGACACAAGGTCAATTTCTTAAGCGGAGTTCAACAGTTTGAATTCAGAGTTTTCCTTCTCCTAGACCGGTTGCCTAACCAAGGTTAAAGAGCCTAGTCTGCCCTACTATTTATCCATAGCTGAGGGAGAGTAGGAATCATACCTTTTCCCAAGGGTATTAGCGCTAAGTGAAATGCAATTACCACGTCCAGGATTTGAACTCGGGGCGACGAGTCCATTTCCCATGTCTTTAACCATTACACCACGCGCTTCCCTTTTCATATAGACCTCAAGCAGCCCAAGTCATTCAAATCTTTCTTAGTAAACAAGTTACCAAGAGTATAAGTTTTGAATCACCTACCTCACACGGTACTAACAAGGTAAAATATATTCACTTTTATCAAATTGTATACTTTAGTTTAAGCAAATTATTTCTCTTAAATTATAAAAGGGCCGGGTTAGCTCAGTCGTAGAGCGTTCGGCTAGAAATCACAAGGTTCCTAGTTCAATACTGGTCCCCGCCAACTCAGCGTATGAGTAGCATAGGATCTGTGCGGTAAAGTAAGAGCTGATGGTAGGTGTGGTGCTCCACCTCAGACGCTAAAAACAATCTCCTTGGTCTAGCACTATTGAAAAGGGATAGACTCCCTCGCTGACTGGCTGATACCGACTTTAGGCCGTCCCATCGACTTTACTTTTTTTTTTACTATAAATATAATTGAACATTTAAGTTATTTTCTTCCCAAGTCTCACACATAGTTTTTGATTTTTTAGGGTAAATAAGTTCTACACCCTAGAAACGATATTAATGTACATTTCATTACTTTTTGTAAATGAAGAATAAGTTTCAATTATGTTAGAATTTGTAACCCATATTAGGCGTAATGTTCTTGTTGATTGTTCTGAAAAAAACTCCTGAATTTGTTGTGAGATCCTGGACATGATTGATAACAATCCCAGCGCGTGTGTAATGGTTAAAGTCATGGGAAATGGACTCGTTGCCCGAGTTCAAATCTTGGACGTGTAATTGCATTTCACTTAGCGCTAATACCCTCGGGAAAGGTATGAATCCTACTCTCCCTCCAGCTATGGGTAAATAGCAGGACAGACTGGGTTCTTTAACCATGGCTAGGTAACCAGAAGGAAAACTCTGAATTCAAACCTGTTGAACTCCGCTTAAGAAATTGACCTTGTGTCGTATCCTGTTCGTGCGGAGGAGTTGGTAAATATATATAACAATCCCAGCGAGTCAATCAGGTCCATAGGCAGGAACATGGAAATATCCAAGTTTCTTATCAGGCTGGTAGTGCATGAAGATATTCATTATTTCTCATACAAGATGTGAAAAGGTCAATTTTTTATCACAGGCTGTTGAAATTTTTCCGATATAAGGTGTGTACCAGATGGCCACTTGTACTTATAGACTCGCCGACTACTAAGTGACCAACTTCTTGTCCAATCACTGGCAGTGCTCTGCTGCTGTTATTATTATTTATACTGGCTGATTCTAATCTTAGCTACTCATTACTACTTGGATCTTCTTGGACGACGGACCATAGGATTCTATATCACAGGACTTATTGACTTACCAAAGGATTCTATATCACAGGACTTATTCACTTGCCAAAGGATTCTATATTACAGGACTTACTTATTTACTTTAAGTTCTTTACAACTGGCCAAGGATGGCGACCAGATACTTAACACAGGTCATGAAGGACAAGAACATCCTTTGGTTTTTCTCTGATGAGAAAAATTTCTGTCAGGATCAGAATTGGTGCTCTGTTACTTAGAAGGAGACCTTACTTATCAGAAAACTCTATGCTTGGTAAGAGCTGATCACTTAGATTGATAACACTATCAGACAAATGTCAAAAATCCCTTTTATTTATTTCATTTTCCTAAAAAATGTTTATGTACAAGGGTAATCCCAAAGGTAAGGTCTACAAAATATTTAGAAATCCTAGAAACGTTTATAGTTTATTGTCAATGATGTATACATCATTTTAAAGTTTAAACATGTATCTATTTTTCTATGGAATCATCATTTTGGTCGATGCATTTCTATAGGCGTGGTGACAGTTTTTGCATGCCCATGTCATACCAGCTCACTGCTATGTCATTGAGGAAAGTGGTAAACCTTGTCATTGTTGCAAACTGCCTACACTATTTGCAGACGTTTTTGATATCCATACACAACTCACCATACAATTCTGTTAATTGTTGATGAATTTCAATTGGTTTAATGCCTTTTTGCATAAAAATACGAATAACTGCATGAACTTCACACTTGGTGGTAGTGTCAATCGATAGCCCCATCAAAAACAACTGCCAAGCCAAAACTAAGCATGCGCAGGGGTAGGCGCAGGAGCAGGCACAGTTGTTAATAGCTGTGCAAAGAGTTTCCCTGCATCCCCAGCACTTTCAAGACCTTACTTTTGGGATTACCCTTGTATATAATCAGTCATTTCTTAGTTTACTCTTCTGATTGGTGAGGCACCTGATAATATTTTTATTATTGTATAAATGGTCTTGTGCCAGACTTATCTGTCAGTTGCTATGACAATTCCCAGGAATTGGTCTGAGATTACCTGCCGAATTGTTATTCTTAACTAAATCAACATTTTTAAGATTTAATCTTTAAACTGTCTTTGTTGAGTAAATTTTCATATCAATATATATGTATAAAACAGCCATTCGTTTTATATCAACTGACTTTTAGCCTTTAAACTTTCTTTGTTTGAGTAATTTTTCTTATCTTGTGTTGACGTTACCCCACCACTGACTTTACTCTGATATAAGTTGCCTGTACGACTCTAGACACAACTGTATTTTTATATCCAAAATTGTTTTCTCATGTATCTAATGAGATATCGCCAGTCAATCCATAACACTACTACATTTATACATTTCTTAGTTTACTCTTCTAGTTAAAAGCAGCCAACATATACAGCACATGGTTAGTTCTGATTGGCCAACCATTCATTACTACACCTGCCATGTTTGAAGAAATATATGTAAATTTAATTGATAAGGTTTAACTAAATGTGCATGATTATTTTAGTGAGACAAATAATTGGCTTCTTTTTTTATTTTGAAATTTGAATTCTATATTTGTTTGAAGGCTATCACAATATAAATGTAAAGAAAAATGAGGTAACTATGATGTTTTTTGTTTACCTTGATTCATTCTCTTAATATTTGGGATAAAGATCCCTTTGTCAGAATATTTCTGAAAGCTGGAGTCCTAGAGCTGTTAACATGTGGCTAGAATCTGTTCATTAGCTCTGTGCGGACACTGGGTGTTGTCTAAAGAACTAGAGCAACTGCCAATAAGGACGGATGGCAACATTCTCTTATAGACTCTTACGCATGGACACACTAGCATTGACCAACCAGCAAAAACTTACATTCATCAGCTCTGTGCAGACACCGGATGCCATCTAGATGAGTGATGACCAATAGGTACGGATGGAAAGAAAGAGTCAAAGGAATCTGTGCTGTCAGCACACCTTGAAGATGATAAGCTCCAGGAGAACACACAAAAGAATTAGACATATCTAAAGATTCAACAAAACTCACACATCTAAAATAACATATAGAATTGGAACGAAACTCTTATATGATACAAAATAGCATATAGCTAAGAAAGTCTTATCCCATACAAAATAACATATAGGATTGGAATGAAAGTTTTATCCCATACAAAATAGTATAATATTTATATATAAATATTATCTTATCCTATACAAAATAGTGTATATAATTTATTATAAATTTAAAAATCATTTTATCAATTAAATATCAATTAAAAATCAATTTAAATTAACAATTTATATTATTTATTATCTTATCCCATACAAAATAGTATAATATTTATATATAAATTAAACATTTAAACAAAGTATTCAATAAAACATTGAAACATTTTAGAGACACTGACAAATGATGTTTTGTTTATATATTTCTCAATTTGCATGTTGTCTTTATTGGTTAAATAAATGTTACTTTGCATCGGGCAAGACTTTCATTCCAATATATATATACTTATATATTTATATATAAGCAGAACATGCAGAAGATAATCAAGACTGAAGTCCAGTTGTCAAAATTAATTTATTTGATCCTGTTGTTCACGATACAATATGTGCACAAAGGCAGCCACAAATAGCTGCCATCTGGACAACATCTGGAGGATATCTGGACAACATCTGGAGGATATCTGGACTAGAGCACACTTGCTTTTCTCACAACAAATCTCACTATTACCACCCTCCCCTTCCCCTCACCTCTCAAAAAAACATTCTTCAAAATAATTCATATATATATATATTAGGGAAGGAGAGAATGATCATAACCCCAGTTACTTTTTTTTTCAGCTCACACTGTCTCTCACCCATGGTGAACCACAATTTGTATTTCTTTAAATAAAAAATAAATAAATAAATAAAAAGCAAAAACATAAATTTAAAAAAAATGTAAACTATTGTCTGGCAAACATTGGACGGTCCCCATTAATAAAAATGGCTGTCATTCTTATATTTATATGTGCATCTGTTTTCCGTATTTAAAAAAAAATCAAATAATACTACTTTTGTCCTATAATAGTTGTTATATCTACTTGTATATAAAATACAATGTAATTACATATATATGTGAATGAATAAATCATTATAAAAATGTTTTTCTTAAATAAAATAAAAAAGTGCTCAAATACTGGCCAGTAGAGCAAAACCTAAGATAAATACTTTTTCTACATCATCATGTCAGCTTCATAATTAAGTTTCATGTATTTGAATATAAAGAAATACAACCTTAAGATGAAACATGCCTTTTCATGTTTCATCTGAAGATTGTATATACATGAAGCATATAGCTATGAAGCTGACATAAGGAGCTGAGAAAACTATATATATGTGTGTGTGTGTGTGTGTGAGAGAGAGAGAGAGATGGATGTTGGGAAGTTTTTCTGGTTGTATTGGAAGCATGTAAAAGTATAAGATAAGGAATAATAACCAAAATTCAAAGAGATGAATATTGTGTTAAGAGTTTTTTAGAATCTACAAAAATCTTTGACAAAAGGTAGAGGTGTACCTGAAATATCAGAATTAATAAATAAGATTAAAAATTAAACTTTTTTTTTTTTTTGTAAAAAATTGGTCATATGGAAATCCGATCTCACTGACAAGCTAAAACGACAATTATTTCAAGTGGTGGTTGTATCGGTGCTGCTGTATGGCTGCACCACATGGACCCTGACGAGGCGCCTTGAAAATAAGATAGATGGAAGCTGCACAAGAATGCTGTGTGCGGTCTTGAATAAGTCATAGAAACAGCCCCCACAAGGAAGCAGCTGTATGGACACCTGCCCCCTATCTCAGAGACCATCCAAGTGAGACGGACAAGACATGCTGGACACTGCTGGAGTAGCAAGGACGAACTCATAAGCAATGTTCTCCTGTGGAAGCCAGCACGTGGACATGCTAATGTGGGCCGCCCAGCAAGGACCTACATTGACCAACGCTGCGTGGATACTGGATGCTGTGCAGAAGACCTCATTGGTGCAATGAATGATAGAGAAGGTGAGCAAGAGATTGTCATGGATATCTGTGCTAACTGCGTGACATGATGAAAAATAAAACAATATTCATCACTTAGAATTTTTATTATTCCTTACTTTACACTTTTCCATGCTTCCAATACAACCCAAAATGTTTCCCAACATCCACCACACATATCTATAAAGAAACATACATTGAACCTCTAACAACATTACACACATATATATTTATATATATAAATGTATAGGGCACCTCATGGTGTAATGGTTAGCAAGCTAAATCTGCCGACCATTGTGAGTGAGTTGATTCTCATTGGGCGCTCCATACTTCTGGCTTGTGCCACATCTAAGCTAAGCTTAGTAAATAACTATATATAAATATATATATTTGAGATATATTTTTGTATCTGTATCCGTTTTTCGGAAGTACATATATCAGGTTTGGCATTAGTGTGAAGCATTAAAGTGCTATATATAATAATGTAGTTATCATAATATATTCATCTGGAATAAATACTCACTAGAAGCATACGGAGACTCCCAATCAACACCATATATATAATATAGATATGTGTCACACAATCTGGTCTCACTACAAAGTAATGAGAAATTCTATTATGTAAATGCAAGACATTATTAACCATTTTCATGCCAGTTTTGTAAGCACATACACACAAATGCACATCACTCAAACTCCAGTAAATATATTTAAATAATACTTGGATAACTGCAGAAGTTGTAAATCAATATGAATACAAGTCTTTTTTTTTTGTTGTCTTTTTCAGACATAAATAACTAAGTATAATAAACAGCTTAATCTCTCACTCTTTTACATCCATTTCTCTTCTGTCACAATGAATTTTATTCTTCAGTTTTCTGTATCACTTTGTGTCCTTTCTCTCTTTTTCCAATTTCTTTTTCTTCTCTCTCATTCTCTCTTTACTTTCCTTTTTCTTTTTCCATTCTTTCTCCTTTTCTATTTGGGTTTTTTAAAGGATTTCAGTTGACTAATGCTTCTGCATTCTCAACACAATTGGTGCCACCACTTGAACCTATAAACAAGCAGAAGTGCCAATATATACACGATTAATACCATCACTTGATGGAAACTATGATAGTTTTCATATAAACATCCTAAACTAAATAAACCACTATTATGGGACAGATATAACTATGAACTACTACCTCTGTCCCATAATAGTTGTTACATTTGCAATTTTCATAACCTAAATGTAACCACTATTATGGGACGGATATAACTATGAACTACTACCTCTGTCCCATAATAGTTGTTACATTTTCAATTAAATTTCATAACCTAAATGTAACAACTATTATGGATAGATATAACTATGAATTACTACCTCTGTTCCATAATAGTTGTTACATTTTCAATTAAATTTCATAACCTAAATGTAACAACTATTATGGGATAGATATAACTATGAATTACTACCTCTGTTCCATAATATTTGTTACATTTGCAATTAAATTTCATAACCTAAATGTAACCACTATTATGGGACAGATATAACTATGAACTACTACCTCTGTCCCATAATAGTGTTACATTTGCAATTTCATAACCTAATGTAACCACTATTATGCGATATAACTATGAACTACTACCTCTGTCCCATAATAGTGTTACATTTTCAATTAAATTTCATAACCTAAATGTAACAACTATTATGGGACAGATATAACTATGAATTTACTACCTCTGTTCCATAATAGTTGTTACATTTTCAATTAAAATTCATAACCTAAATTGAACCAACTATTGGGATAGATTAACTATGAACTACTACCCTCTGTCCATAATAGTTGTTACATTTGCAATTAAATTTCATAACCTAAATGTAACCACTATTATGGGATAGATATAACTATGAACTACTACCTCTGTCCCATAATAGTTTTACATTTTCAATTAATTTCATAACCTAAATGTAAACAACTATTATGGATAGATATAACTATGAACTACTACCTCTGTCCCAATAATAGGTTACATTTGCAATTAAATTTCATAACCTAAATGTAACAACTATTATGGACGGAGGTAGTAAATGAGAATAGTTTTAACGAGTTTGTATTATTTCTTTGGATAGACAACTTGCCCAAAATTTTACACAACACCAGCTGAAAACAATCAGAAGGACCAATCAAAACTTAGTTTAGTTAAAAAAAAAAAAAAAAATAGATGAAAGTGCGTCCATTTTTTAAAAAACATTTCAAGTTAAGGAAAAATTTTTAAAAAGAAATTTGACACAAAAGTAAAGAAGAACTTTTTTTCTTCTTCTTTCTTTTTCACGTCTTTCATCGTAGGACACTGAACCAGTCATTTGTTACCAGAAGGTGTGTGTAGATATAAAATCCAAATCCAAAGATAAAAAAAAAAAAAAAAAACGTATTGCCTAAAATTTGCATATTCCTGGAGAATTGAAGCAAGGAGCATGCCATACCATGTGGGAGATCAAAATCTGTGTGAGGCGGAACAATACCAAATAAACAAATTCCCAACCCCACCCCTAAGATTTTAGTGAGATTGTTATGGGAGGTAAAAAAAACAAAAAATAAAACAAAAAAAAAACTTGCAAGTGTGACTCTACACATTGTTTCGTCTACATCAAGTGAAAATGGGCTGAACCATATGAGGTTTTTTTCTGCATGGGAAGATAAGGAGGGAGGTAGATAGATAGATAGATAGAATAGGTACACTGAGAAGAAGAGAAAGAAGAAAAAATAGCAGTAGACAGAGAAACCCTGCCTGTCTACGCCTAACCCCCCTAAAAGAGATGCCTCTCCATGCAGAAGTGCACACCAGGGCTCTTATGTACACACCTATTACACACTTGGTCATTTTTGAAACCTGTAAAATCAATTTCACACTCGCCACAGGTGAACAAGAACCATTTCATTCTTTTCTGTAAATTTTTTTTTTTCACAAAAAATAAAACAACTTTATAATATATATATATTATATATATATATATATATATATATATATATATATAAATGTTGTGTTTCTATGATACAGAGTTGCATTTAACTTCAAATTTTCCTAATGTTTAAGATTGGGGGGTGGATAAGAGAATAAGGGTTTGCAGAGAGAAGGGGATTGTTAAAAAAATGCCCATATGTAGACAATACCCTGCCACACTGACTGACAACATTCCATATATGACATGAAGGAGTTAGGGATGTCAAGGGTTGCTGGGTTATTTGGGTTGAAAGTGGAAGGATACACAACCATTGCTGTATCATAGTACAGACTAGGGTCAGGCAACACTGGGATGAACACTAAGTGGTTTTATAAATCACAAGGGCTGCAATACCTACAAAAAAAAAAAAAAAAGACAAAAACCCACAAGACCAACTAGACTTTTTCTTTTGTTTCAGTGTATTTTTTTTTTTTTTTAGAGGTGGATGACAAGAAAAGATCTGTGGATTATGTGTTAATACAGTGTATACAATCAGTTGACACACCCAACTGGGGTATAGTAATAGCCATATTAGTAGAAACAGTTATATATTTTCCGACAACTTAGATAACCAAGGTGCTTCACAGTTTCTGGAAAGAGCTGTAAATTGTATACAATTACAAAGTAATACCACTTAGGTAACAGCAGGTACTGTAAGCATTCTGACCTGTGTGCCAGACAAGCAAAGTTTTATTAAATTCTATTAATACAAAGTAATGAATCAAATCCAATGCATACTATGAGAAAATTAAGCAAAGGTTCACATCAACAAAAAAAAAAAGAAAAAAAGAAAAAAAGAAGTATGTTTTTAACAGATACAGAAGGAAGGATAGATGTTTGGAAAATATAATTATCATCATCAATTTTTTTTTTTTTTAAAACTACACCTTACTCAAGCTTATTCATGTAAACAACTAAAGATTATCTATAATTCTTTGTACATACTTTATATATATATAATATATGTGTGTGGTGTGTGTGTGTGTGTGTGTATGATGTATAGCGTAGTCGCTGATTAAAATCCAGAAAAATAAATATCCAAATTTAAATACTTTGGATTCCCAGCTCAACAAACATGAAAGGAGCTCAGTACAAAGAGCTAAATATACGATTAAAAACCAGATCCTGAAGATGTGTTATCTATGTGAAACTTGAGTCAGTCTGGTTTCAACCATTCGGCTTTTAATCAAATATACACACACACACATATATATATATAATTATCAATACTATTCAGATACATCTTTTGTTTCAGATATCATAATTTGAGATTCTGACCATTGGAGAATTATTTTAAAGTGAGTTTCAAAAAATTCTGACAAGTGATTGGTTACCCACATAGCCAAATGTGACACAGGTCGTTTAATATGGGACGCCAAATATGGTTTTTTAAATTGCTTAAAATTCCATGGCATTCCCCTTTTCGGCACCGCGGCAATAGACACAGCCCTGCTCTTTTTAGGTGAGAGGACAGGTGCTGACCTGAGGTGGCTACCTGGAACCAATTGTGAAGCTTTAAGGGCTTCCCAGCCTTAGATACAATACTACACTTATCTAAGCACTGGGAGCTGCTGCTTCGAAAATGCTGGCTATTCACAAAATTTGGAGGGAGAATAAATTCAGTAATAGTTGATCATACTTCCCAAAACTGACTTCTAAACATTTTTTAACGGTGGTGACTTGTCTGTTGAAATAAAAAAACCAGAAGTAGACAACCATTAATTGTGAGTCAATACTTTCAGAGAGAATCCCAACCAACAGCAAAACTCAAAAACTTTCAGATCATCACAAGGTGCTATATGTAGAACATTACAAATGATTTAAAGACATACAGGTTCTTCAGGGTTTTTTCATTAACTCTGAGCTTAATTAAAGTATAAAAATACTTTTGATACACATTAATATATATTATATAACATTGGGCAGCTAACATAGTATATAGTTAATGAACTAGGCTAGCAAACCATTACTAGTGAGTTCCAATTCTCACTGGGTGCCTATACTTATGTCTTGTGCCAAACCTAAGTTAAGACCAATATATATTCTCCATATATTCTTAATGGAAGCTTTGTCTTTGATATAAGTGGCTAACATGCTGCTTTGAAGCCAATGGTAAACAATGCGCCTTAAATGTATTGTACACTATAATGAATAAATAAATACAGCTCTTACAACTGTAAAAGGCCTACTTTATTTCAACTTCTCCAATACCAGAAAATACCTTCTAATATAATACTATATATATATATATATATTTTAAAGAAATGGATTAACATAAAAACCTACTCATTTCACATAAGTTCTTCAGGTTAAATCCACTGAATTCAATCAAGTTCCGATTAATTGCAGCGATTACAAGTGTGTTCATTGAATAAGATTTACGTATACAAATGTTATATACCATAAGATGTTCATTCGATAAGATGTTACGTTGCCTTTATAATGTAACATCTTATTCAATGAACACGTTTTAATCGCTGCAATTAATCGATATGTTCGATTATTCATGGATTTAACCCTGGAAGATCCTTATGGTGAACTCGAGTAGTTTCTATTGACCATTTCTTTAATAAATGTGCTCTACTTTGTATTGAGCAACTTTGTATTTGTTATATCGCTGACTTAACCTGAATTTGTGCACCTCCACGATTTGCCCAATTCACCGGTAAGCCACAATTTTATCTTTATAAATACACACAACACATATATATATATATATATTATTTGAAGATTATATGTTTCCAAACATAAACTTTTGTATAACGTACATGAGTAAGTGAGAAAGACAATAATATTTCTTTTTATATATATATAATATATTATATATATATATATTATATATATATATTATAATTTATTAAATATTTAATATAGATGCTATATTATAAGTAACAGTGTTCAATATTGTGGATAAGAGCATCTCATTATCAATATTAATAAATTATATACTTATAATTATATATTATATATATAATATATATATATATATATAAAAACGAAAATATTGTTTTCTCACTACTCATGTTACTTAATAACTTTAAAAGTTTTATGTTACTTGAACAAACCATATAATCTTCAAATAATATTTATATATATATGTGTGTGATGTGTATTATAAAGATAAATAAATGTGCTTACCGGTGACTTATGTGCACAATCGTTGGTAGGTGCACAAATCAGGGGTTAATCACGATTAACAATTACAAAGTGCCAATACAAAGTAGAGCAAATTTATAGAAATGGATTACAATAGAAACATACTCGAGTTCACCATAAGATCTTTCAGGGTAAAATCCACTAATACATCGAGACACGATTGAATTACAGCCGATACACGTGTTCATTGAATAAGATTTACATATAAAGCAAACGTAACATTTATTCAATAACATCTTATGGTATATACATCTTAGTTATAACTAAACATCTTATTTCAATGAACACTTGTAATCAGCTGCAATTAATCGGAACCTTGATTAATCAGTGATTAACCCTGGAAGATACTTATGGTGAACTCAGCATTTCTATTGTATCCATTTCTTTAAAAATATATATAATATAATATTAATATAAATAGTTTTTCTGCGTATTTGGAGAATTGAAAATTAAAGTGCCTTTTACAGTGTAGAGCTGTATATCTTATTCATTCATAGTGTACCACATACATTTAAGGCTCAAATTTACCATTGCTCAAGAGCAGCTAGTTAGCCCTTATTATCAAGACAAACTTTCCATTAAAATTATATGGAGAATATAGTATTGTGCTTAACTTAGGTTTGGCACAAAGACATAATATAGGCACCCAGGAATTGAACTCACTGTAATGGTTGCTACCGGTCATTAAACTATTATACTATGTTAGCTGGCCAATGTATATAAATATATTAAGTTATCAAAATATTTTTACTTTAATTAACTCAGATGTTAATGAAAAAAACCCTGAAAACTCCTGTATGTCTTTAAATCATTTGTAATTTCATACCATATAGCACCTATGTGAGGATCTGAAGTTTTAGTTTGCTGCTTGTTGGATTCTCTCTGGAATATTGTTACTCACCAATTAATGGCTGTCTACTCTGGTTTTATTTTCAACAGGACAAGTCACCACCGGTTAAAAATGTTTAGATCAAGTTTTGGAAGTATATCAACTGATTACTGAATTATTGTCTTCCTCCCAAATTTGTGAATAGCCCCAGCATTTTCGAAGCAGCAAGCTCCAGGCTCAGATCACGTGTTGTATCTGTATCTAAGAGCTGGGAAGCCCTTAAAGCTTCCAATTGTTCCAGGTAGCCACCCCTAGCAGCAACCTTCCTCTCACCTAAAAGAGCGGGCTGTTGTCTATTGCCGGTGCACGCAAAAGGGGAGGGATGCCCATGGAATTTTAAGCAATTTTAAAAAAACCCCATATTCTGCGTCCATATTAAACTACCTGATGTCACATTTGCTATGTGGCGGTAACAATCACATTGCCAGAATTTTTTGAAACTCACTTTAAAATAATTCTCCAAAAATGGCGTCAAATCTCAACATTATGATATTCTGAAACAAAAAGATGTTATCGAATAGTATGATAATTATCTATTATATGTGTGTGTGTGTATATTTGCATTAAAAAGCGATGGTTGAAACCCAGATGACTCAAGTTTTCACATAGAAACAATCTCAGATCTGGTTTTTAATCGTTATATTACTCTTTGTACTGAGCTCCTTTTCATGTTGTTGACTGGGAATCCCAAGTATTTAAATTTGGATACATTATTTTTTTCTGGATTTTAATCAGCGACTACGCTATACATACATACACACACACACACACCACACACACACACATATATATAATATATAATAATAAAGTATGTACAAAGAAGTTATAGATATCTTTAGTTGTTTACATGAAATAGCTTTGGGTAAAGTGTAGTTTTAGAAAAAACAAAAAATTTGATGAAATCTAATATATTTTCCAAAACAATCTATCCCTTCCTTTCATGTATCTGTTAAAAAAACAACCTTCTTTTTTTCTTTTTTTCTTTTTTTTTTAGTTTGTGAACCTTGCTATTTTCTCAATAGTATGCATTGGATTGATTCATTACTTTGTATAATAGAATTGAAAAAAACTTGCTTTGTCTGCACACAGCCTTCAGAATGCTTACAAGTACCTGCTAGTACCTACAATGGTATTACTTTTGTAATTGTATAATTTACAGCTCTTTCCAGAACTGTTAAGCACCATTGTATCCTAAGTTGTCGGAAAAAAATATAACTGTTCTACTAATATGGCTATTACTATACCCCAGTTAGGTGTGTTCACTGATTGTATACACTGTATAACACAAAATACCCACAATCTTTTCTTCATCCCACCACCTCTAAAAAAAAAACAAAAAAAAATACACTGAAACAAAACAGAAGAAAAGTCTAGTGGTCTTGTGGTTTGTCTTTTTTTTTTTTGTAGCTATTTAGCCAGCCCCTTTGTGCCTTTTAAACCACTGTGTTCATCCCAGCTGTTGCCTGACCTAGTCGTACTATGATACCAGCAATGTTGTGTATCCCTTCACCTTTCCACCCCAAATAACCCAGCAACCTTACATCCCTAACCCCATTCATTCCATATATTGCGCAATGTTGCAGTCAGTGTGGTCAGGGGTATTGTAACATATGGGCATTTTTTAACATCCCCTTCTCTCTGCAAACCCTTATTCTCTATACCCACCCCACCAAATCTTAAACATTAGGAAATATTTAATTAAATGCACCTCATGTTAATCATAAGAAAACACAACATTTATATATTATATATATATTATTATATATATATATATATTATATTAAAGTTGTTTTATTTTTGTAAAAAAAAAATACAGAAAAGAATGAAATGCGTGCTTTCACAATCAGTGGCGAGTGTAAATTGATTTTACAGGTTTCAAAAAATGGACCAAGTGTGTAATAGTGTTACATACGACCACTGTGTGCACTTCTGCATGGAAGATCTCTATTTAGGGTAGGCGTAGACCAGGCAGGGTTTCTCTGTCTACTGCTATTTTTTTTCTTCTTTCTCTTCTCTCAGTGTACCATTATCTATCTATCTATCTATTCTACCTCCCTCCTTATCTTCCCATGCAGAAAAAAAAACTCATATGTTCAGGCCCATTTTCACTTGATGTAGACGAAACAATGTGAGAGTCACACTTGAATTTTTTTTTTGTTTTATTTTATTGTTTTTTTTACCTCCATCATAACAAATCTCACTCAAAATTCTTAGGGGTGGGGTTGGGATTTTGTTTATTTGTATTGTTCCGCCTTCACCAACAGATTTTTATCTCCCACCCATGGTTATGGCATGGCTCCTGCTTCAATTCTCCCAGAAAACATATGCCAAATTTTAGGCAATACGTTTTTTTTTTTTTTTTATCTTTGGTTTGGATTTTATATCTACACCAACTTCTATGTAACAACATGACCTGTTCAGTGTCCTCCACGATAAAGACGTGAAAAGAAAGAAGCAAGAAAAAAAGTTCTTCTTTACTTTGTGGTCAAATTCTTTTAAACAAATTTTTCCTTAACTGAAATGTTTTTAAAAAAATGGGACCACTCTCATCTATTCTTTTTTTTTTTTTAACTAACTAAGTTTTGATGGTCCTTCCTGATTGTTTTCAGCTGCTGTATTGTAAAATTTTGGGCAAGTTGGTCTATCCAAAGAAATAATACAAACTCGTTAAAAACATTCTCATTTTACTACCTCCGTCCCATAATTAGTGTTCACATTTAGTTATGAAATTTTAATTGCCAAAACTGTAACAAACTATATGGACAGACGTATTATTCATAGTATTATCTATCCATAATATGTACATTTAGTTATTTGATTTTATTGAAATGTAAACAACATTTATGGGACAAGTAGTGTTCATTATTATATCTATCCAATTAATAGTGGTTAAATTTAGTTATGAAATTAATTGCAAGATGTAACAACTATTATGGACAGAGTAGTAGTTCCAATATATATTCTATCCCATAATAGTTGTTCATTTAGGTTATGAAATTAATGAATTAACCAAACTATTATGAACAAGTATAATTCAGAGTTATCTCTGTCCCATAATAGTGTTACATTTCAGGTTATGAAAATGTAATTGAAAATGTAACAACTATTATGGACAAAGGTAGTAGTCATAGTTATATCCTCCCATAATACGTGGTTACATTTAGTTATGAAATTGCAAATGCTAACAACTATGTATGGACAGAGGTTAAGTGTTCATAGTTATATCTGTCCCATAATAGTGTATAATTTAGGTTATTAAATTTAATTGCAAAATGTAAAATATATGAACAGAGGTAGTAATTCATAGTTATTCTATCCATAAAGTCTGTACATTTAGTTATGAAATTTAATGGAAAATGAACAAATTATGGAACAGAGGTTATTAATCATAGTATATTCTATCCCATAATAATTTTACATTTAGGTTATGAATTAATCGAAAATGTAACAACTACTTATAGGCAGAGTATATTCATAGTAATATCCCGTCCCTAATAGTTACTTTAGGTTTAGAAAATGCAACATGTAACAACATATGGACAAGGTATATCTAATTAATCTGTCCCATAATAGGTTACATTAGTTTAGGATTTTATATGAAAACTATCATAGTCTCATCAATGTGATGTTATTAATCGTGTACTATATTGCATCCTTTGTTTAGGTTCCAAGATGGTGGCACCAATTTGTTGAGAATCAGAACATTAGTCAACTGAAATCCTTTAAAAAAACCCAAATAGAAAAGGAGAAAAATGGAAAAAAAAAAAAAAAGTAAAGAAGAATGAGAGAGACGAAAAAAGAAATTGGAAAAAAGAGAAAGACCACAAAGTGATACAGAAAACTGAAAGAATGTAAAAATTCATTTACAGAAGAGAAATGACTGTAAAAAGAGGAGAGACTTAGCTGTTTATTATATTAGTTATTATGCTAAAAAGACAACAAAAAAAAAAGGACTATGTATCATACTGATTTACAACTTCTGCAAGTTATCCAAGTATTATTAAAATATATTTACTGAGTTTGTAGTGATGTGCAATTGTGTGTATGTGCTTACAAAAACTGCATGAAATGGTTAATAATGTTTGCCTAATAATGATTCTCTTACTTAGTGAGACAGATTTGGTGACACATTATCTATTTTATATATATGTGTTGATGGGAGTCTCCGTATGCTTCTAGTGAGTATTTATTCCCAGAATATATATGATAACTACATTATTATAATATAAGCACTTTAATGCTTCACCAAATGCCCAAACCTGATATATGTACTTCCGAAAACGGATACAGATACAAAAATATTTCAAATATATATATTTATTATTAGTTATTTACTAAGCTTAGCTTAGATGTGCACAAGCCAGAAGTATGGACGCCCAATGATAATCAAACTCACTCACAATGGTCGGCAATTTAGCTTGCTAACCATTACACCACATGACGGTGCCTATACATTTATATATATAACATAATATGTGTGTAATTTTTAGACCTTCAATGTATGTTTCCTTTATAGATATGTGTGGTGGATGTTGGGAAACAATTTTGGTTGTATTGGAAGCATGGAAAAGTGTAAAGTAAGGAATAATAAAAAAAATTCTAAGTGATGAATATGTTTTATTTTCATTCATCATGTCACGCAGTTAGCACAGATATCCATGACAATCTCTTGCTCACTTCTCTATCATTCATTGCACCAATGAGGTCTTCTGCACAGCATCCAGTATCCACGCACGTTGTCAATGTAGTCCCTTGCTGGGCGGCCCACATTAGCATGTCCACGTGCTGGCTTCCACAGGAGAACATTGCTTATGAGTTCGTCCTTGCTACTCCAGCAGTGTCCAGCATGTCTTGTCCGTCTCACTTGATGGTCTCTGAGATAGGGGCAGGTGTCCATACAGCTGCTTCCTTGTGGGGCTGTTTCTATGACTTATTCAAGACCGCACACAGCATTCTTGTGCAGCTTCCATCTATCTTATTTTCAAGGCGCCTCGTCAGGTCCATTGGTGCAGCCATACAGCAGCACCGATACAACCACCACTTGAATAATTGTCGTTTTAGCTTGCAGTGAGATCGGATTTCCATATGACCAATTTTTTACAAAAAAAAAAAAAAAGTTTAATTTTTAATCTTATTTATTAATTCTGATATTTCAGGTACACCTCTACCTTTTGTCAAAGATTTTTGTAGATTCTAAAAAAACTCTAACACAATATTCATCTCTTTGAATTTTGTTATTATTCCTTATCTTATACTTTACATGCTTCCAATACAACCAGAAAAACTCCCAACATCCATCTCTCTCTCTCTCTCACACACACACACACACACATATATATAGTTTTTCAGCTCCTTATGTCAGCTTCATAGCTATATGCTTCATGTATATACAATCTTCAGATGAAACATGAAAAGGCATGTTTCATCTTAAGGTTGTATTTCTTTATATTCAAATACATGAAACTTAATTATGAAGCTGACATGATGATGTAGAAAAGTATTTATCTTAGGTTTTGCTCTACTGGCCAGTATTTGAGCACTTTTTATTTTATTTAAAAAAACATTTTTATAATGATTTATTCATTCACATATATATGTAATTACATTGTATTTTATATACAAGTAGATATAACAACTATTATAGGACAAAAGTAGTATTATTTGATTTTTTTTAAATACGGAAAACAGATGCACATATAAAATAAGAATGACAGCCATTTTTATTAATGGGACCGTCCAATGTTTGCCAGACAATAGTTTACATTTTTTTAAATTTATGTTTTGCTTTTTATTTATTTATTTATTTTATTTAAAGAAATACAAATTTGTTTCACCATGGGTGAGAGACAGTTGAGCTGAAAAAAAAAGTAACTGGGGTTATGATCATTCTCTCCTTCCCTAATATATATATATATGAATTATTTGAAGAATGTTTTTTTGAGAGGTGAGGAAGGGAGGGTGGTAATAGTGAGATTTGTTGTGAGAAAAGCAAGTGTGCTCTAGTCCAGATATCCTCCAGATGTTGTCCAGATATCCTCCAGATGTTGTCCAGATGGCAGCTATTTGTGGCTGCCTTTGTGCACATATTGTATCGTGAACAACAGGATCAAATAAATTAATTTTGACAACTGGACTTCAGTCTTGATTATCTTCTGCATGTTCTGCTTATATATAAATATATAAGTATATATATATTGGAATGAAAGTCTTGCCCGATGCAAAGTAACATTTATTTAACCAATAAAGACAACATGCAAATGAGAAATATATAAACAAAACATCATTTGTCAGTGTCTCTAAAATGTTTCAATGTTTTATTGAATACTTTGTTTAAATGTTTAATTTATATATAAATATTATACTATTTTGTATGGATAAGATAAATAATATAAATTGTTAATTTAAATTGATTTTTAATTGATATTTAATTGATAAAATGATATTTAAATTATAATAAATTATATACACTATTTGTATAGGATAGATAATATTATAATAAAAATATTATACTATTTTGTATGGGATAAAACTTTCATTCCAATCCTATATGTTATTTTGTATGGGATAAGACTTTCTTAGCTATATGCTATTTTGTATCATATAAGAGTTTCGTTCCAATTCTATATGTTATTTTAGATGTGTGAGTTTTGTTGAATCTTAGATATGTCTAATTCTTTTGTGTGTTTCTCCTGGAGCTTATCATCTTCAAGGTGTGCTGACAGCACAGATTCCTTTGACTCTTTCTTTCCATCCGTACCTATTGTCATCACTCATCTAGATGGCATCCGTGTCTGCACAGAGCTGATGAATGTAAGTTTTTGCTGGTTGGTCAATGCTAGTGTGTCCATGCGTAAGAGTCTATAAGAGAATGTTGCCATCCGTCCTTATTGGCAGTTGCTCTAGTTCTTTAGACAACACCCAGTGTCCGCACAGAGCTAATGAACAGATTCTAGCCACATGTTAACAGCTCTAGGACTCCAGCTTTCAGAAATATTCTGACAAAGGGATCTTTATCCCAAAATATTAAGAGAATGAATCAAAGGTAAACAAAAACATCATAGTTACCTCATTTTTCTTTACATTTATATTGTGATAGCCTTCAAAACAAATATAGAATTCAAATTTCAAAATAAAAAAAGAAGCCAATTATTTGTCTCACTAAAATAATCATGCACATTTAGTTAAACCTTATCAATTAAATTTACATATATTTCTTCAAACATGGCAGGTGTAGTAATGAATGGTTGGCCAATCAGAACTAAACCCATGTGCTGTATATGTTGGCTGCTTTCTTTAACTAGAAGAGTAAACTAAGAAATGTATAACACTGTAGTAGTGTTATGGATTGACTGGCGATATCTCATTAGATACATGAGAAAACAATTTTGGATATAAAAATAACAGTTGTGTCTAGAGTCGTACAGGCAACTTATATCAGAGTACAAGTCAGTGGTGGGTAACGTCAACACAAAATAAGAAAAATTACTCAAACAAAAGAAAGTTTAAAGGCTAAAAGTCAGTTGATATAAAACGAATGGCTGTTTTATATATATATATGATATGAAAATTTACTCAACAAAGACAGTTTAAAGATTAAATCTTAAAAATGTTGATTTAGTTAAGAATAACAATTCGCAGGTAATCTCAGACCAATTCCTGGAATTGTCATAGCAACTGACAGATAAGTCTGGCACAAGACCATTTATACAATAATAAAATATTATCAGGTGCCTCACCAATCAGAAGAGTAAACTAAGAAATGACTGATTATATACAAGGGTAATCCCAAAAGTAAGGTCTTGAAATGCTGGGGATGCAGGGAAACTCTTTGCACAGCTATTAACAACTGTGCCTGCTCCGCCTACCCCTGCGCATGCTTAGTTTTGGCTTGGCAGTTGTTTTTGATGGGGCTATCGATTGACACTACCACCAAGTGTGAAGTTCATGCAGTTATTCGTATTTTTATGCAAAAAGGCATTAAACCAATTGAAATTCATCAACAATTAACAGAATTATGGTGAGTTGTGTATGGATATCAAAAACGTCTGCAAATAGTGTAGGCAGTTTGCAACAATGACAAGGTTTACCACTTTCCTCAATGACATAGCAGTGAGCTGGTATGACATGGGCATGCAAAAACTGTCACCACGCCTTATAGAAATGCATCGACCAAAATGATGATTCCATAGAAAAATAGATACATGTTTAAACTTTAAAAATGATGTATACATCATTGACAATAAACTATAAACGTTTCTAGGATTTCTAAATATTTTGTAGACCTTACCTTTGGATTACCCTTGTACATAAACATTTTTTAGGAAAATGAAATAAATAAAGGGATTTTTGACATTTGTCTGATAGTGTTATCAATCTAAGTGATCAGCTCTTACCAAGCATAGAGTTTTCTGATAAGTAAGGTCTCCTTCTAAGTAACAGAGCACCAATTCTGATCCTGACAGAAATTTTTCTCATCAGAGAAAAACCAAAGGATGTTCTTGTCCTTCATGACCTGTGTTAAGTATCTGGTCGCCATCCTTGGCCAGTTGTAAAGAACTTAAAGTAAATAAGTAAGTCCTGTAATATAGAATCCTTTGGCAAGTGAATAAGTCCTGTGATATAGAATCCTTTGGTAAGTCAATAAGTCCTGTGATATAGAATCCTATGTCCGTCGTCCAAGAAGATCCAAGTAGTAATGAGTAGCTAAGATTAGAATCAGCCAGTATAAATAATAATAAACAGCAGCAGAGCACTGCCAGTGATTGGACAGAAGTTGGTCACTTAGTAGTCGGCGAGTCTATAAGTACAAGTGGCCATCTGTACACACCTTATATCGGAAAAATTTCAACAGCCTGTGATAAAAAAATTGACCTTTTCACATCTTGTATGAGAAATAATGATATTCTTCATGCACTACCAGCCTGATAAGAAACTTGGATATTTCCATGTTCCTGCCTATGGACCTGATTGACTCGCTGGATTGTTATATATTTACCAACTCCTCCGCACGAACAGGATACGACACAAGGTCAATTCTTAAGCGGAGTTCAACAGGTTTGAATTCAGAGTTTTCCTTCTGGTTACCTAGCCATGGTTAAAGAACCCAGTCTGTCCTGCTATTTACCCATAGCTGGAGGGAGAGTAGGATTCATACCTTTCCCGAGGGTATTAGCGCTAAGTGAAATGCAATTACCACGTCCAAGATTTGAACTCGGGCAACGAGTCCATTTCCCATGACTTTAACCATTACACCACGCGCTGGGATTGTTATCAATCATGTCCAGGATCTCACCAACAAATTCAGGAGTTTTTTTCAGAACAATCAACAAGAAACATTACGCCTAATATGGGTTACAAATTCTAACATAATTGAAACTTATTCTTCATTTTACAAAAGTAATGAAATGTACATTAATATCGTTTCTAGGGTGTAGAACTTATTTACCCTAAAAAATCAAAAACTATGTGTGAGACTTGGGAAGAAAATAACTTAAATGTTCAATTATATTTATAGTAGAAAAAAAAAAAAGTAAAGTCGATGGACGGCCTAAAGTCGGTATCAGCCAGTCAGCGAGGAGTCTATCCCCTTTTCAATAGTGCTAGACCAAGAGATTGTTTTAGCGTCTGAGGTGGAGCACCACACCTACCATCAGCTCCTTACTTTACCGCACAATCCCTATGCTACTCATACGCTGAGTTGCGGGGACCAGTATTGAACTAGGAACCTTGTGATTTCTAGCCGAACGCTCTACCGACTGAGCTAACCCGGCCCTTTTATAATTTAAGAGAAATAATTTGCTTAAACTAAAGTATACAATTTGATAAAGTGAATAATATTTACCTTGTTAGTACCGTGTGAGGTAGGTGATTCAAAACTTATACTCTTGGTAACTTGTTTACTAAGAAAAGATTTGACATGACTTGGCTGCCTTGAGGTCTATATGAAAAGGGAAGCGCGTGGTGTAATGGTTAAAAAGACATGGAAATGGACTCGTCGCCCCGAGTTCAAATCCTGGACGTGGTAATTGCATTTCACTTAGCGCTAATACCCTTGGGAAAGGTATGATTCCTACTCTCCCTCCAGCTATGGATAAATAGTAGGCAGACTAGGCTCTTTAACCTTGGTTAGGCAACCGGTCTAGGAGAAGGAAAACTCTGAATTCAAACCTGTTGAACTCCGCTTAAGAAATTGACCTTGTGTCGCATCCTGCTCGTGCGGAGGGGTTGGTTAAATATATATATGAAAAGGGAAGTTTGAAAATTTTCTACAAGTTTGTTTGAGTAAGAGCCAATTTCCTGCACCCTAGAGTCAGAGCCTGCCAACTTTCTTCATTTATAACTTGGAAAGTATTAATTCAAGTATTTTCCCTCCAGCTATTGGCAGAACAGACTCTTTAATCTTGGTATGTCAGCTGGTCTAGGAGAAGGAAAACTCTGAATTCAAACCTGTTAAGCTCTGCTTAAAAAAAACGGACTTTGTGTCACATCCCACTAGTAGTGGAAAGGTTGGGTTAGTACATAAAGAGCCTACTTCTTTCTTTTTCTTCATACAAATTTAATAAATAGATAAATGGGGGGCTTTTTTCCCAGTAGCTTTACATTTTTTTTTTTTATATGACTCAATATACCTAAATCTGCAAGATGTGTGTGTTTGATGAGCAAAGTAAAGATGAGAATCACTAATGCTATTGTAGTGATTGTCTGTCCCTGTTTGGTCCAGAAGAGTTATCTGCCCTTCCTTCAGAAATCTGACGATAGGGGTCAGTATTTAGGCAGCAAGCTGCAAATTTGAGTCCTCTTCTCCGGGACGGTCAAACACTACACATGGTTAGACACTTGTTGAAATGAATCAACAAGACATTGTTGTTTTTCTTCTAAGCTTTTATTAACAACAACCCCAGCCCATATTCAACCGCAAGGTGAGTTGCAACTCCTGAGAGACATCCTCTCTCATCAGGTGCCTGCTTGCAACTAAACTAAATTATCTAACACCCTGCTGCATGATTTTCGGAGGGCTCAAGTTGGGGTCATCACTAATCAATCATAACCCTAATTTATAGAAAAATTTCCCAATTAAACTCCATCTGATTTTGAATCTAACGAACTCTGATTCAAGATATCTGACTATAGTATGTACATAATTCATAAGCTGCCTATGAATTGTAGAAATAATCATGCTAAGTTCCAATTACCATCGAATTGGTGAGACAAGGCAACAAGGAGCCTTAACTTAATACGGATCTAACCTTATTGCAATCCTAATGTAGAATGCCAGAGTATTTATGAAGCCTTCTAACATGATAGAAACCAAGCAGCCAATCAGGACTCAAGGAATGGAATCACCCAAATATACATGACTTCAACATGAATTATGTAATAGTAATTTACCTGAATTTCTACTAATGGAATGAAGATTATTTCAATAAAGTATTGAGAAACCTTTTGCGTCTAAAAATAAGGCCTGGCAGAAGAATTCTTTATTATATGACAATTCAACAAATAATATTATTAGATAATATTAACTGATATTAGAATTGGTTAAAGTGCATCTAGTTACCTAGTCATAATGAGTTCAATCCCTGGGTCGGGTAAAACATGGGAAGTCATATACTCTGGTTCAACAAAATAGGCAAGTTATATCTCAAGGATGAATTAACTTCTCAGTTGATCTCAAAAGCCATTGATTGTAATTTTCCATATATATATTTACCAACCCCTCCGCACAAGCAGGATGCGACACAAGGTCAATTTCTTAAGCAGAGTTCAACAGGTTTGAATTCAGAGTTTTCCTTCTCCTAGACCGGTTGCCTAACCAAGGTTAAAGAGCCCAGTCTGCCCTACTATTTACCCATAGCTGGAGGGAGAGTAGGATTCATACCTTTCCCAAGGGCATTAGCACTAAGTGAAATAATTGCCACGTCCAGATTTGAACTCGGGTCGACAAGTCCATTTCCCATGACTTTAACCATTACACCACGCGCTTCCTACTGTAATTTTCCATAGAGATGTTGAGAATTTTAATCTTCCACTTTTACATTTTTTTAAGTAGACCCTTGAGCATGGGTATGTAAGTAAAAAAAAGTAAAGTCGTTGGCGGCCTAAAGTCGGTATCAGCCAATCAGCGAGGAGTCTATCCCCTTTTCACTTGCGCTAGACCAAGGAGATTATTTTAGCGTCTGAGGTGGAGCGCCACACCTACCGTCAGCTCCTTACTTTACCACACAGATCCCTGTGTTACTCATACGCTGAGTTGGTGAGGACCGGTATTGAACTAGGAACCTTGTGTTTCTAGCCAAATGCTCTACCGACTGAGCTAACCCGGCCCATCAATGGGTATGTAGAAGAACGATTCATGCAAAGTAATAACAAGGATATTTTATTGCCTGAGCAAACTTAACAGAAGAGGATACAAAACATGACAGAATATACAAAGAAGAGCTTATACATGTTGTATAAGAAAATGTCCTAATAAAATTAACAGAAGGATACAAGCATGATATGAGTTGGTTGGTTGGTTGGTGGGTTGGATTTTACCGCATATCAACCCTTGGGTTATTTAATGCCAAGGACGTTTTGTTTTATTAATTTTTGATGAGTATTCAATTATTTTTTAACACATTCTTTATTAATTTAACCCATAGATAGGACCCTAACAAGTATAACCACTCTGGGTTAGAGTGAACCTTGGAGTAGTGGCGATGAAGGGGTACTGCACATTTCTCAGAGCTCCAGAATTGGAATTTTACCACTAGGTATAGTTTAACGTCATACCCAGGGCACTAATACGCCCAGCCACCCCCTTGTGTCCCCTAGTGTCAAATAGAAGAACCATGGCAAGTAACAAATATAATTCTTACAGGTATGTTAAAGGAGAAATTCTTTGTTCAGAGTCATTACTGTCACCTTCCTCTAGTGAGTCAGGTGTCGAGATGTAACTATTCTGCTTTGTGCCCAAAAACCAACTGGGTAATTCCATCCAGAAAAAAGTAAAATTGTCACCCTCCCCTTTCAATTTTTCTGAAATTTTGTACAGGTGTGGACTATGTTAACGTTGGACAATCCCCAAAATTTGAGCTTCCAATTCCAAAAATTGGGAGAGTTATGTCAATTTTTAGCTCTCCAAATTTGGTGGGGTTGGCAAAAAATGACAACTTTTTCTAATCAATTTTTGTCTGTAAAATGAGTTCTAGAGCTTCCCTACTCCTAAAAATTTGTTATATAAAAGCATTTTTGCCCATGAAATCCGAAAATGCTATAAAAAAAAGTTTAAAGTCAACCAATTTAAGTTATTGATAATTTCTGATTTTTAGTAAGATCAATATCCGATGTGACACTGCATCTATGAAAAAAATTTTTTTCTATTATATATTTACATATATTGAACATTATTTACCAAAAGATAGTTTATATTTGCTCAAAACGGAAACTACAACATCAGTTAAATTATTCCAATTAAGTATTCTAATCTAATATTTTGTATCAAGGAGTATATAACAGATGATTACACTATGAAACAACATTTTTTACCCTTTATTTTCCAAGACAGAAAGTCTATTTCCCAATTGCTTATGCCTACAGTAAATGAAAAGACTAATTTCTCTTTAAACTTTGATTTTGAACCAAGGAATATATAACAAGAACATAATCGGGACTATATGAATGATTCACATTAAAGTTGCAAATCTCAAAAATATATATCCCTTCTAATCATTTTAGTTTCATAGCTTTTGCATAAATACAAGTAAATTTGATTCAGGTATTGTTTTATTCAGATCTTATGCAAATGAGAATATGCAAATTTACAGTTTTTATATAGAAAATAGTTGATTTCTAAATTTCTTGATCCATGGCCCAAAATCAAAGTTTGATAGGAATAATGGCTATTTGTATAAGCAATTAAGAAATTAAGAAATAGCACATACTAACCAGGGACAAAAGTTATTTACAATTTAGTGAAGGGCTAGTTTAGCTCAATTGGTAGAGCATCCACCTCGAAACCACGAGAGTTTCCAGGTTCAATACCAGCCCTCGCCAACTCAGCAAATGAGTGCACAGCTTGGATCTGTGTGGTAAAAGTGGGGAGCTGATGGTAGATGTGGCACTCCCTTCAGACGCATACAATCTCCGTGATCTAGGCTTGGGAAAAAGGGTTAGACTCCTCACTGTCTGGCTGATACTGACAATAGGCACTCTGCCTACTTTACTTATTAATAGAGATTCAGTTTTTAAAAAAATATTTCCCTTCTTATCTCATGAGCAATTACTTTAATTTGTCACTTGAAGATCCATACAGTTGTTTTTCTTCCAATTTTGTCTATATTTTTTTTTATTGGTGTCCTGCTTGTCCTTTAGTTAATTCTAGGTACCACCAATGTGATGTTCATAGACGTATTTTATAAAATAAATTTAACCTACCTGAATGAAAAAAAATCACCAAAAATCAGGAATTATTCGATTTTAATGAAATTTTCAGTGTTGATTTATTAACGAATGAATGTTATAATACATCAGTTATTCTATTCAAAAACTTTCTGATTGTTTTCAGGTCACTTAACTTTGACCCCCACTTATTTTTGGGCACAAAATATCAATGGTTATATAAAATGAAACTAATTACAGTATAAATAAAAAAGACAAAAGACCGAAGTGTAAAATAAGAAAAAAACATTTTTTTTTTAAGAAACGCTTTTGATAGAAAATAAAGTACTGGAAATCTGAAAATTAATGAAAAAAAAAATGAAAAAAAAATTTTCCGAGATTTTTTACTGTTGTATGTGAAATAGATTTTTTTTTAGATTATCAATGAAAAAATTATACATTGATATTTGTTCTGTTTAAAAGGTGGGGCCTAAGTTTTCAATTGAGTTTTCTCTAAAATGATTAGATAATAATACTAAAGTAGGCTTGTTATTAAATAAATATTTGTTTTTAGAATCTAAAAATATGAATTTAAAACTTAAAATTAGGCATTTCATATTCTAAATGAATTTTATCAATTAATTATATATAAATTGTTGCTCTCAAGGTGCATATGAATGCATGAATAGTAATATTTATTTTAAAGAATTTTGATTTATTTCCATTGAATCAGTTTGATTGAAATGATTCAGAAATTTAAAAGAAAGAATTCATTGATGATGAGTTAACACTGAAAATTTTATTAAATCAGATAATTCCCTGATTTTTGGTAATTTTTTTTATCAATCTGGGTTAATAAATTTGCCACTTATGACCTCCGTAGACATGGGCATATCATCCTGAATGTAAACAAGTTTTGCAAACTGTGTGTTTGGAATGGAAAAAATTATATTACATTTAAATAGATATCAACAAGTTAGTAATTTTTCTTACATAGTGTATTTAATTTTTTTGTTGCTTTCTAAAAAGAAACTTATAAAAATGTTGATAAGAGGGTTTGTTTTGAGTGCATCATAAATCTTCACTTAGCCATTTTGCGGCGAATTAATTGTTTAAAATGTATTAAAAATAAATTACATAAGTAATATTATTTTGCTTCTTTTTTTCTTTTCTCTTTTTACTGATGCTCATTAAAGTTACTTCTTTTTGACTTAAACAAAAAAAAATGGACCTTAAATAATCGATTCAATTAATTGTAATTCGTTTTAAAGTGAAAATCAATGACTGGTTAATTAATTCTGTTATATTGATGTAACTGGCTGCTGTAATCAGTCTTTTCTTTGTCTTTTTCCCAACCTTCTTATTTGTATATTTCTCGAGTCTCTGAATTGTTACATCCACGCAATGCTGGCGAATCCCCCTCCTCCTCCTTTTCTTGCACATAGAATCTGCCTATGTCACCATCATCATTATTGTTGTTGCTGCTGCTGCTGCTGTTGTTTGATTATTTGAAATTTTCCCAAAAAAGTCACAAGGACAAGTGACAATCATAGTGCTTTCTGAGAACCATTGAATCGTACAATACTTTTAAAGAAATGAATGAACTATTCAAGTTGATACCTAAAGTTATTGCCATTATTCGAAATTGTACTACTGAGTGATCAAAAAAAGGGGGGGGGGCGGAAAATTTTGTTTAATTTTCTACTGGTAGCTGTATTTAATTTATTTAATTTTGAAAATTTAAATACGACTCAGATTCAGTAATATTTGTTTTTCTTCAATTTCGGAAAGATTTCTAGTGTCAAATATTTTAAATAAGGCTGTGTAGTCAGTGTCAGAGTAATAAATGCTTACTCAATAAGCAAACAATTACCCCACACCAAGTCGTAAATTCTTGCCCATAAAATTGAATGAATATTTTCTTGTTTCTCTGTGAAATTAAAAGGAAAGAAATTGCAAAGTAACTTCAAGTTCAAAGTTTAAACTTGTATTGGTTTAATAGGTTAAAGTTTGCATTATTTGTTAGTCAGCTTTCTTTCATGTTATTTTTACTTTATTCAATTATGTGGAAACAAAATGATAAAGTACTGAGATATCAATGGATCATAATATATCAATTTTAAAGACCGAATAAAGTTTGCGGAAAAAGCAGGAAAATTAAAGTAAAACATTAAAAAATTTTTTAAAAAGTAAAAGAAAAAGAAAGATGGATATTAAACAAACTTTTATCTATTTTACTGGGTTCGCAGATCAAGTATTTCGAGAAAAAACATATGGAAACCAGAATGTAAAAGACCAATCAACTTTTAGAGTTGTCTTTAGACTGCAAACAAAAATATTCATACACTTTTTTGTTTGTTTAAAAAAACCTATTTCAAACTTCAGAGAAACAAGACTACCGGACAAGTTTGTGAACCAAAATACTAAGCTGTTGATATATTCAAACATTTAATGTTTAAATGCTATGTTAATTCTGTGGATGAAACGACCAGAGTTTGGTTATGAATTTTTTGTAAAACTAGCAATAGAATCTAGGTAACTTTATCCACATTCCGTAGACAAACGTGGTGTGGCTGAAATGGACTTTAATTCAAGAGGAACAAATTAGGTCGACGCCGTACAAGGCAGCTAGGACACGCATGCGCAACTGTATTTTCTTCTACTTAACAACACGGACTAAAAATGTGAGTGGGTTTTGAATTGTAACAATTTAAATTCCAATGTGACCCTTTAGGGTGTGTAAGCCTCATTGCACGTGTTAGCCGGCATATGGGCCTGCAAATGCAATACCCGCGATTGCTTTGATTATAGAATTCGAGAAACCTAGTTCTTACTCCTCCTCCTGTTGTTTCTCCACCTGTATTGTCTCCCTCCCTCGTACTTACTTTCCCATGTGTAATTTCTCTCCTTGTCTCCTCCTCCTTTTTTTTCAAATTTTTATCGTATATAAACTTAAAAAATCATTTTCTAGTCGTATTGAATATAATTTAAAGTGGTTTTACTGTAGCAAAGTCGGAAAATATTTTCCGTTAAAAAATTATCTAGTAATCAAAAATTAAAATATCGCGGTGTCTGGGACTTGTACAAGTCGTAACCTGTAAGATACTTTATTGTCAGAAGGGAGGGCCTTGAAAATCCTTTCTTGGCGGCCCCAGGGACAGATACCCGGAGATTGCAGTCTAGGAGTGCATACCCGTCTGCTTACCCCAAAAGCCGACCGCTGACAATGCAAAAAACTATGACCTAAAATAAAATCAAATGCTTAAAACTCTTCCTCGACGGCCCAGACAGAGTTTTTCAATGTGAATGATATTATTTTTCATTGTTTTAAAAAAATATTTTTTTTAGACACAGCTGAGATTTTAGGGCGATTTTAATTCTTAATTAAAAATTAAAGAAAAGTATAAGAAAAAAAAAAGTGTTTAATGCTCAATGTTTGTTTGTACGTAGTATCTTGATGTTTGATTGGTAATTCTGTAGATTTTGTCTTTTAGTTTTTTTGTTTTTTTTAATTATTAAAATAGAAAAAAATTGCGATTTAAAAACTAAGACTTTAGTTGTGAACAGAGTGTATATAAATGCTCAGGTTTTGTTTTGTTTTTGTTTTGTTTGTTCCAGTTGATTTATTACGATAGTTCGTCTACTCATCATTTCCGGGTGAGCTTATAAATTTGTTATTCTTATTATTCAATTGCACTTTTGGAGGGCACCTTCGAAAAGTTGCAGATTGGCAGCTTATTATTATTATTGAACTTATTCGGAGATTCAAGAAGAAGACAGACTGGATCCGCCCCCTTTTTATCGTGCTACTTTAGTTTGACAACAACCCTAAAATCTAGTGCACTTTCTTCTTGTGTTTTTATTTTTGTTTATATAACACAACGCTTTATTTAGGATTTGTCTCTTTCAATTTAATATCGACTAAATTCTATCTCATTTATTTGTGATTATGTCCTTTTTTGATTCGTGTTCCGCACTGAATATCTGCAGCCTTTTTTCAATATAAAAAATAACTTTTACTACTGTCTTTCTCCAAGACAAAAAAAACAGAAGACAAACCCTACATTATTCATTATATTATTTTATTTCACGAAGGTTATTATTTTGGTTGTTTATATTTTTGTTTGGTTCTTTTTTATTTTTTTATTTTATCGTTGCAGACAGACATATCGTCCTCTTTTGTTGTTTACTTTTTAATTTAATGTTTTTTTCTTCTTTCTTTTTTTAAAAAACTAATTTCGAGTGAGCAGCCGATCGATTTTTTAAATTTATGTAAACAGGAAGAGTATTTTAAGCCAATCGATAATTTTTAATTATCTCAGAGAAAAAAAAAGATTTTTTAATAATTTTGATTTCTTAGTGAAAGATTTTAATTTTTTCGCAGTCTTTTTTCTTATTTCTAGAGAAATATCAGAAAAATGAATCAATCAATTATGATTTTATGATTGTTTGCACTACTGTGTACTGTACTACTGTACTCACTGTGTGTACTCTACTCTCTCAAGACATTTGTCATTAATATTCAATCAATACATTCTTCATATATCGAGATGCACAAAATTTAATTCATTTAAAAAATTTTATTAGATAAACTATTTAGTTAGTACTACTTAATCATTAAAAAGATTCAAAGCGGTTTTATTCTTTGTGTACGAATTTAATTTTAAATTTGAAAATACTACTTAAATTTTAAAAATCTTTTTAATTAAAAACCTGTAATAATTTTTTGTAATATGATAATGGTATAAGAGTAAACTAGAGAAAGAGAAACAGTCTGCGTGGGGATTTAAAAAAAATAATGCTTCCTATTTTTTAAATATTTTATATTAAAAAAAAGATGAGCCTGCGTAAAAATAGTTTGGTTTATAAAAAGAATTAAGATCTAATTTCTATTGTTGAGTCTATCCAATTTCTGAAGAAATATCCATCAAGTTAGTCTGATGATTATCATCATCATCATCATCATCATCATTGCACAGATTCTTTCTCTCTCTTTTTTTGCTGCATTAAATTGCAATTCCAGTAAGAGAATTATTCTGTCATTCTACTTTTTATACTGGCTGATATAGTTGAACCCCCATCTCAATACAATAAGGCCGGCGCATATTACCCCCGAACCCCCTGTTTGGGGGCCTCGAATATGGGTTTCATCATATTTCTATGAATACTACTTTATTGAAAATTGAATGGAATAAAGTGTGTGGGTGTAGGGTGTCACATTTTAATATGAAGACTACTTTATGAAGATTTCATCTAATGAGTGGGGGCCCAATATCATAGTTCGGAGGGGGTATAAACCCTAGCAACCTATCTGAGTGAGGCACAGGTTCCTGTATTTAAAAATTAAAATGACTTCTTGATTTAATTTTAAATGAAGTTTTAATTATTAATTGGATTTGGAGTAAATTCTTTCAAACAAACTCATTTTTTGCTAGAGTTTTACATTTACATTTACAGAGACTTTTCTCTTTAAAAATATCTATGCATAGATTCTATGCAATCACATAATTATTTTATACAATTTTCAATAATGATTGTGCTTCAGTATTTTAGTAATTATAATCTAAATAAGATGAGAATTGTGTGTGTGTGTGTGTGTGTGTGTGTGTGTATTAGCTTCTCAAAATGCTGTGTTCATCTTCATAATGATTTTGTGTCTTTCTTCAGACCAAGAAGTTTCACAGATAAACATTTATTTAAAGTTACAAGGGGAAAAAAAAAACAAGAAAGCTATTATTCATCTTTATGCACTGGAGGGGGCGCGAAAAACCCCGCACAAATCATAACACACCACACACCACAACAAGCACAACACGACACAATAACAACAACAACAACTTTGACACAAAT
>JALAJA010000202.1:90000-104303 GCA_023376005.1 Doryteuthis pealeii | reverse complement strand
ATAATATATATATATATATATATGAAATGAAAAAACCTAGGTTTTAGAAAGATGATTTTTTTATTTAGCGCCGACGGTTTAGCGGTTTGAAAAATATCTTTTTTTTTATTTCTATATTCTTTCATATTGTCGGTTCTTTCCATTTCATTATATATATATATATATATTTATATATATATATATATATATATATATATTCACATGTTAGGGTAAATAATACACTTTATTTTGTTCAATACAAATTAATTTTCTACCATAACCCTAAAAAAATCAAATAATCCAATTCTGACGGTCTACTCAGCGTCCAAACGTGATTTAAATAAAAAAGCTACCAAAAATTTCCGTTGTTCCCAACGATATTTTTCATTCAAATAAGATTTCATCTGATGAAGGTGAATCTTCCTCTGTGTCGAAATTTTTCACACAAGAATGAACTGACGAAACCTGGTAAGGGATATTGATTAATTCATATTTTATATACTTATATTCTTTCTTTTATTTATTCATTCTTCTGATATTGTCGATCATTTCCATTTCCATTTACAAACACACACACCATATATATTAATATATGTAAATATATATATGAAGAGAGAGAGAGAGAGAGAGGAGAGAGAGAGAGAGAGAGAGACTAGATAGCTGGGATATTTATGATAAATAATGAATAGATGTGATACTGGATAATAACGAAGAAATATGATTCTTATTTATTTTACAGAATTTAACACCATCTGGATTTATTTCGTGCTATGTGTTAGGGATTACATTCATATGTATTTATACTTACATTTCAGGTAGTTGTGTGTAGATATATTTAGCACCCATTGTATAATTTTATATTCAAACAATACAAATAGTTCATAGATGTATGGTTTAATGTACTTTTAATGTAATAACTAATAATTATGGCCTTCAAGTAAGCATTCTATTGATACTTTCTTGGTTTGCTCACCTTTTATTCGTTCAAATAACTAACAATAATATAATTAATAGATAATTGTAGCTTCAAGTAACTATTCTAATATAAATACATTCTAATAATATAGTTTCCGAGTGTTTATTCATTTTAATACTAATAATTTTTAAAACTTTTTCTATATGGCCATAGATGGAAGTTATAAAGTTGTTTTGTTTTACCGCATAATCAACCTCAGTGGTCATTTAATGCCGACAAAGTTTTGAAATAATTACTTCTTAATGCGATAGTACAATTTTGTTTTAGCAAACTCAATGTTTTTTTTTAACCCATAGATGTGGACCCTCACAGGTACTACCACTCCGGGTCAAGTGGGCCAGGGAGCAATGATGATGAAGGGTTGCCTCCAATTCCCAAAATCCACAACTGGAACATCACATCAGATAGAGTTTAAACGTCATTTTCAGTCACGCCTTCTAGACAATATGTAAAAGGTGTTGGGGCTTGCAAAGGGCAATAGTGTTGGGAAATCATTCATAGGTGCTAGGGTTGAGTGACAGCCGATGATAGGCTTGCCGCCGACTAAGACAAGATACGGGTTATATCATTAAGCATCAGGTCACACAACGGGACAGGTGGCCATTGTGGGGGTCTAACCCTCTGCAGAGGTGAAGTGGAGCATATCTAACACCCCTGTTAGATTTTTCATTAATGAGGTTGCCCTCTCATAATTTTATGCATAACCTAATTCTTTTAGGTATGAATTTCAGTTGTCGGCCATAATTGGGAAGGGGATTACCCCCCCCCCGCCTACGAATGTGAAATATCGTATTGTTAGAAGCCCAGTAAACAGGGTGGTTAATATTTTGTAATTGGTGACATTTTTCTTATCTATGAACACTCCACTTCGGCCTTGATTATGCTAGACGATCGGTCGGAGAGACCCATGCCGATTAATCGACCGGTCACGTCAAGTCCTAGAACTATATAATTGTTGTAACCCTATTGTCTTATGGCAGAACACAACCATTTTTGTCATATGTATAGCAGGCGGTGGCTAAATGTTCTTAATATCCTGGGTATTTGGTTAGACTCTTTCTGATGGTTGAGGTCGATTTCGGACTCTTGAGAGTGTGGAGAAACTTAATAGCATTACTCCAGCTCCACTCTGACTGGTTGATGTAGTACGTTGGGATCCATATATGGGTTAAATAAAAGATAATGAGTTTAAAGGTGTGTTTAAAAATTGAGTTTAAAAAGAAAATTGAGTATCAATCAAGAGTGAATGAAACAAAACATCTTCGGCATAAAATAACCAACAAGGATTGGACTGCCGTAAATTTAAACCGACCAACGAACATGTTTGTGGAAATGCATATTTTTGGGGCACAACTTTTTAAATATTGTTCACTTTGCCAAATATATATTTCGTAATGTATGTCGTAAAAGAACCTGTAATTATTTTTACTCACGTGGTGTAATGGTTAGAAAGCTAAATTAGCAATCCATTGTTAGGGAGTTCGATTCTCACTGGCATTTTTAAATCTCAAAGTAAACAATTTAATACGCCAAGGTATTTTTGCCACCCATCTACCCATTCGACGTTGGGTAGCTGCTTCTTGTATATATAATAAAAGAACCGGATATATTCACAATATCAAAGATACATTGATTTCGTGACAATTTGGAAGCTCTGGTTTAGATATATACACAATAAATATCACCAGTTCTTGATTTGTGTGCAAAATTTATGGAAATTTGATTTATCTTTGATTTATATTTGAAAAAAAAATACAAACCCTGAAATATGCATAGACATAGCATTAAAATTCTACTTCAAATTTCAAAATTCATCAAATCAATACACCAACGGTTCTTTTGTCCCAACCCTCTACCCAGTCATCTAGCTGCTTCTAGTATATATCATAAAAGAACCACTGAAAAGAACGGATTTACGATATTATCGAAAATACAGTGATTTCGCGACAATTTGGAATCTCTGGTTTAGATAACATAACACAATTTATGAATAATTATTACGTTTACATGTTCATACAATAACATCCAGTGAATAAACGCTGGATACGTTATTAAGAGAAAGCCTTAATATTACAATTCGAATTCTTCTGACTTGCATATTGCCCATTTATCTCTTCAGATTTGCATATTCACACTCATGAAATGACCGATTCGACAGAATATTACTTAAGGGTCAGACCGGTGATAAAATCCGTGGGAACGTTCAGTCGCTTGAGGCTGTCTTTATAAACCTTCGTTTATATTGGTTACATAGGATTAAATTCTTCTACGATAGCTAATATTATCAAAGCAGTTGATTTGCATTGCCTTCTTAAATGAACGTGTAACTATATGTAATGTATATGCAAATGTGTTTCTGGAATGAGATAAAATCAGAATCAAGTTAATATTATTTGGCCTTAATATACAAATGTTTAGCATGTACCTCTACGCTTGTTTATATATAATGATTTATGTGAGGGAAAAGTGGAAGTGAATCCGACAGTATGTAATATTATGAAAAAATTGAAAAAACACAAGTTCAGAAAGAGTAAATGTTTATTTTCCTACGTGCTGGTGTTTCGATCTGTTTCAATAGATCTTCATCAGGGCTTTCGTTAGTTTGAGGAACATTTATTTTTCTCAACTAACGAAAGCCCTGATGAAGATCCATTGAAACAGATCGAAAACTGCAGCGTTGGTGAATAAACACTACTCGTTTATGAACTTGTGTTTTTTTTCAATTTTTTCATAATATTATATAATGATTTATATAAGCAGGACCTGTGGATATACAACAGTATGATAAATTGATTATTACAACGTTTGGTTAGTTAACTTAAGAGCTATTGCAAAATAGTTAAATACCCCAGGAATTGTAGATATACCACAGTATGATAAATTGATTATTACAAAGTTTGGTTAGTTATTAAGAGCTAATGCAAATAGTTAAATATCTCAGGAATTGTGGATATACCACAGTATGGTAATTCAATTATTACAACGTTTGGTTAGTTAACTTAAGAGCTATTGCGAAATAGTTAAATACCTCAGGAATTGTGGATATACCACAGTATGGTAATTCAATTATTACAACGTTTGATATGTTTACTTAAGAGCTATTTCTAAATAGTTCAATATGTAAAAAGCATAATCTTCATTTAACTCTCTCTCACTTTTTTCTTTCCATCGTTTCATTGATTTATTATCTTCTATTGAAACAGATTGGCGTTATCGTTTCCATGACCTCACCTCCTCTCTATATCTTTCACTACATGCAAGAATGTAAATCCTGATTATTTTATGTCGCTTATCTGCTAAATATTCTATTCTTTATGAGTGTCGTTACCACGCTTAAATAATGGACCATTCTGTTTTTATTATAAAGTAAGAAACGGAAGAAAAACGACATGCTACACAGAAAATATATAATAAAAAAAGAGACGTAGGGAAAGATAAAGATTGAAGGGAGTTCGCGGAAGTGATAACGTGAATCTGTTTTAATCGAACACGAGGAAAAGAAGGAAAGAGAGAGAAAGAGAGAGAGAGAGATAGATAGATAGAGAGAGTGGGGGGAGAGAGAGTTACATCGATGGTATTATACTTTTTATATATTGAACTATTGGTAATAGGACTTGACTTGTTACATAATCTATGCGGTTGCATAAGATTATTGTCAATCCCCTGTATTTCTAAAGGGATGGCCCCTCTCATATCAGGGGCGGGACTTTCCATGGAATAGTACAGAAAGCCCGCGAAATACGTGAAGTCACGTGGGACCTGGTTGGGTCCTCAGTTTTCAGTTGGACGTCGGGCAGAGAAGATGTCCTGCCTTAACTTACACTGCATACGCGCGCGATGTTAGTCAGATATTTAGTTACATGAAATGTATAGTTAAGTAAATAAAAGCTTAAGAAAATAACACAGTTTTGTGGTTGGTGAATGTCTTGGTAACAAGACTGATGAAGAAGAAGAAATGAGTTAAGTGCGACCGACCACCAAGAGAAGTCCAGACGATAGAAGAGATGTTAGAAGAAGACGTAAGATGTCAAAGACGCCAGAAGAACAATAGAAGAATAGAAGTAATGTAAAGGGTATATAACAGACTTATGTAAGCATATCAGACGTTGTAAATATCAAATTATCATACTGTAGTATATCCACAGGTCCTGTTAGTCCAGTATTATAATGTGAGTATATATACGTGTATATGTGAAGAAAAACTGGAAGTGAATCCGACTGTATGTAATATTACGAAAAATTGAAAACAAAAACACAACTTCATAAAACGAGTCATGTTTATTTCGCCTACGCTGTAGTATTTCGATCTGTTTCATTAGACCTTCATCAGGGCTTTCGTTTGTTTGAGGGAAAATAAATGTATCACAGAAAATAAGAATGTTGACGAAACGAAATTAAAAATCCACGAACTCCCGCGTTTCGTCAACAATTTTAAATAGACTGACCGACCATAAAGCAAAAGAGTCTCGCAGATTTCTTATTTTCTGTGACACATTTATTTTTGCTCAAACTAACGAAAGCCCTGATGAAAATCTATTGAAACAGATCGAAACACTGCAGCGTAGGCGAAATTATCATTACTCGTTTATGAACTTTTGTTTTTTTAAATTTTTCATAATATCACATACGTGAATATATGCGTATCAATTTATCTACACAACTTAGATTTTATTCAAACAGAAAAACAAACCTTATTTATATACTTTTGAACAGTTCCTTTAATCACAAAAAGAAAATGCTAAATTATAAGCAGTAAACTATATATACAAGTTCATTTTAAAAAGTACTTAATATGAGAGGGGATGATCAATAAGTCCATTCCATAGAGTAAAAATTATCATTTTAATGTTTGTGAAATTCTCATTAAAATATCCAATCCATGTGATTATGTAAGTTACGACAAGTATGAGCGGGATTTACGTTTACATGTGTATATATTGTGAACGCTAGAAACATTTAGACGCTTCTAGTTGACTTACACACACACAAAAAAACGATATGAAGGTACTGCGGCTTATTTGATACATAAATGCTAAATATACCGTATTCCTAATCTCATTTCATTTTCAGGAACACCGACAGTAGTAGGGTAGGGGTGTTGTATAGCGGCTTCACATTCAAATTCACGCTGCTATATCGCGTATCTGTATACGTTGCGGGTATGTATGGTCACGTAGCCCAGTATGTAGTAGTCAGAATTAAGAAACCACAACACATGGGTATTGTAAACAATTTTAGTTTATTTCTTTAATCTCTGCCGTGGTGGATAGCGAGCGTTGACAATGACTACTACTACTGTTGGGATGACTGACGATGGTGAGGTGGAAGGGGTGGACGAACCTCACTGCCCGTTGGCAGCGATAGACTGTAGCGACGGTTTCTCACCTGTGCTCTGTTCCGAGGCTTCTGTCTGACTGACGACTCGAACCTTCAGGCCTTTGTATTAATAGATACTCCTACGCATCTTTATCTTTTGATCTGATAACGGACATTTGTTATATATTTCTTTATCTTCTCCCTGCTTCTTTGATCGTAAAACCTCGCTTCCGTTTTCCCCTTTTTTTAGATATATATTTTTATATTTGTCTTTGTCTTTTTACCGGAAGCTTCGTTTTCCGGTCGCGGTAAATACAACAGGGGTACTTACTACTCACATAAAACAGATAATATAATTTGTAAATAAGCAAATAAAATACAAATTGATGCCTGGGGATAAAATATAAAAAAGAAAAGACCAAAACATCCGTACCGACAGAAAATAATGAAACAGCTTTAAAATGCCCCATCACCCCCCCCAAAAAAAACTCAGAAAAAACTACCTAAGTTAAATATGCAAAAGGTTTCAATACACTAAGTATTTTTGAGTACAGAGTATACAACGTTGTTCTTTATTCTATGAATGGACGATTTTAGGTAATTTGACACAATCAGTGAGGCAGTTTCGGTTAGAGAAACATAGAGACCGAATATCCATTATTAATACTAGCAACAACAAAAAAACATCCAGCGGGCGTTTAAAAAAATGTTGAACGATATTTCCTGATAGGGGATTATAAAATAAAACGTCTAATATTAAAAAAAAAAATACTTACTTAAAAGCATCATATTCACTATACTCCACTGACTTATTTATTGTTTAAAATAAAACAAACTATATATAAATCAATAATATCCTGCATGTATCTATTAAAACTTGTTTTTTAAAAAAACACTGTGGACCATAAAATGTCGGATACCACTTTCTGAGCATATATATAAATCAACATTGTTATTTATTTTATGTAGAAATGACATAAACAATTAATTAAAAACTCGTTTTTAAACCTACTTAATTCCTGAAATGATGGTGACGTAAGTGATGACGTAGTTTTCCTTATAAACAAATTGAGACCGAAACTCCATTATATATAGAAGATCGACAAAGTTTATTCAAATTACACATCTAACCATCAAGAATTATTCCAGTTTGTTATTTGCTCCTTTTGAGTTTACACATCAGCATTAGCTGATGGTCATTCACTGGAGTCTGAGTGACAGCAAGTCTCCTCAGGTCTCCAGGACTTTTCTGAGTATTCTGGCAGATTGCAGCAGTGCAGTGTTCTGAATGGTTTCAACCCTTCCTCTGATCTCCAAACTTTCCAAATCCTTTTCGGACTGTTCCAAGTGCACCAACTACAATTGGTATCACTTTCACTTTCATATTCCATAACTTTTTCAGTCCTGGCAAGGTCTAGATATTTGTCCATTTTTTCATTTTCCTTTAGCTTCACCCTGTGATCTGCTGGCACTGCAAAATCCACCAGTTGGCAAGTTCTTTCTTTTTTGTTTATCAACACTAGGTCTGGTCTTCTTGCTGTGATAAGGTGATCCGCTTTTATTTCAAAGTCCCAGAGAATGTTATTATTATTATTATTATTATTATTATTATTATTATTATTATTATTATTATTATTATTATTCCCGGCTGTCATACGTAGATTAGTTGATCCACTAGTGAAGCCTATTATTCAATGCATATCCAGAGGGAGGCGAGAGTGATTCATGTCTTTTCCAAATCCATTCGAACGAATTGGAGACAAAAACCTTGGAAGCAATTTCGCGGTGATAACCCTTACCCACTGGTATATTCATCTACATATATATATATATATATATATATATATATATATATATATATATATGGGGAAGGAGGACTGGAGTAAATCCGACAGAATGTAGTAAAGATATGTGGAACAAAGGAACAAAACTCAGACAAGTGTATGTAGGAGATATATTTCGGTAGAAGGGTGGATTAGGGGATGAAGTCCAAGGACTTCATCTCCTAATCTACCCCTCCCCCGTCTACTTTCTCTCCTATAAAACACTTGTATGATGTTTTGATGATCAAATAAACAACTGATGAAGCAGAGCTTAATGTTTGGCGATATATATCTCCTACATACATTTGTCTGAGTTTTGTTCTTTAGTTCCACATATCTTTACTACACACACACACACACACACATACATACATATATATATATGTATGTGTGTGTGTGTGTGTGTGTGTGTGTTGATGGTTGATCCCGACTTGTTGGCAGAGTTTGCAATATGCCGATTGTATCTCCTGGGAAACGCACTCAGAAGAAGCATCAGATGGTGAGACTCCAGTTCTTGCGTTCTGTGGAGTTTAGAATCATTTCTGCATTGCTATTACACCCAGGTTAAGTCTGCCTCGGAGTGGTAGTACCTGTTAGGGTACTATGTATGGGTCAAATAAAGCTCTTTCCAGATTATTCGTATTAGGAATACTAGAAACCATATAACTGTGTATATTATTATGATTTAGAATAGTTATTTGAAGCTATAATTGCTTATTAGATTTATTATTACTAGCAAAAAAAAGCCATTCGGGCGGTGTAAAAGATACTTTTTGAAATACTTTGCATGAGGGTGTAGGAGTTTAAAAAAATCAATGTCACGGAGTATTTTGAAAGGAAACGTTGTTCTATTCCTCATGTTGCGGGCATCTATTAATTATTAATTAATTTTAATACTTTCTCAACAATTTTACACAAAATTGTAGGTATTTATTTGTTTGTTAACTTCTTAGTGAACTTTTTGATAATGAAAAAATGTGTAGCGAGATGGAAGGTCCTGAGTTTGGCGAGGACTACTATTAGAAAAGGAGGAAGAAGAAATAAGAGATAGTAAAGGCTTTAAAAAAAGTGATGAACATAAAACAGGTTGTCGTGAGTTTGACCGAGGCGTGACCCCGCGATTGGAGAATTGAAAGCCAACCGGAAGTTTTGGGTATTGACCGGAACCGGAAGTCACGTGGTGACGTGGAACGACGAACAAAAATATCGGCCTCTTTTTGCTTTCGGACGCAAAGGGTACGGACCGGACCTCTGGTCCCAGTTGTGGGATCACAGTAATTTAACAGTGTCCTCTCTCTCTCTCTTTCTCTCTGCCTTTCCTCCTCTTCCGAACAGAGATCACGATACGAGCCTGGAAATAAAAGCTAAGCAGCTTGTGACGATATATTTCTCGCGTTGTACTTTTTTATCGCCAGGTGCCGAACACCTTTTTAGTGTCGTGAATTTGGAGGCACGTTGACTAGACTCACCATACAACATATAGCCCTATTAGAACGTTACGTATATCCGTTTTGGTATCGTGAAGATACCGCCACGTTACAAATGTCTATTTCTTGTTTGTAAATAATGTTCTCGTGAAACTCTACCCGGTAGATAACTTTAAATATATATATATTAAAATAAAACGTATAATATCGAGCATGTATTTATTAAAACTTGTTTTGAAAACAATTAGGACCGTCTAAGTTTGCATACACAAATTTTGAGTGTAATATGATATAAGGTTATTATTTATTCTATGTATTGACGATTTCAGATAATGTGACGTAAGTATTGACGTAGTTTCGGTTACAGACACATAGACCGAATCTCTATTATTAATAGGTTAGTTACTTGAAACCGTGTAATTGTGTGCAAAGTGAAATATTTACTTGAAATATTGTAATTGTGTATGAATAATTACTTATATTTATTGGAATACTTTAAAACATACATCTGTGTCCAAACTATTTGCTTTGGATAAATATACTTTATAACATATAAATATCTATATGTTGATACACGTGTTCCTTAATTTTATGACTGTTATCATTTTGCAACACTCTCCGGTTAAAAATGAGACTATCCAAGTTGAAATGCAAAAATGTGAATTCTGATTATCGTGTCTTGCTTATCCGCCGAATTCTTATTTATTAGGGGTGTCACCACCTCAGCTAAATAGTAGACCATTGTTTTTTTTTATTATAAAGGAAGCAAAAGGGACATGCTACACAGAAAATATATAAGAAAGAGAGATAGGGAAAGATAGAGGTGGGGAGCGCACGTAAGCAATAACTTTAATCAAATTTCAAGTGAACATAATGCAAAATGAAGGAAAGGGAGAAAAATAGTGAGAGTTGAATCAAGGTTATTATACTTTCTGGCAATAGCTCTTAAGTAAACATACCAAACGTATCATTATTAATTTCATATATATATATATATATATATATATATATATATATATATATATATTATGACCCAGGTCAACAGGTACACTTAACAATATATATATATATATATATATATATATATACAAGGTGTGTCAAAAAAGTATTGAGATTTTTTGACACCCCTAGTATTCTAAAAAATAACATTCCATTCATTATTTTTTTTTCAGAATACGTGTGCCAAAAAGTACCAAGTTTAAAGCTGTATTTACCAAGATAGAAATGAAGAATGAATGGAACATTATGTTTTTCAGAATACAAGGTGTGTCAAAAGTAAAAACATCTCAGTATTTTTGACACACCTTATACTTATATATATATATATATATATATATATATATATATATTATAATATATACATACGGGTGCAATAAGTAAACAGTGCTCAATATCTTTGATAAATCATTTATATCTAAATTAAAGTAGTGTGGATATGGAGTAGATGGCACCTGGTTACTCATAGTTTCTCGCCTATGCAACCAGGTACTATTGACTCCATGTCCACACTACTCTTATCGTTGAAATAATCAAATTCTGTGTTATATCTACAGGTCCTGCTAGTGTATATATTATTTGTTGTATTGTTTCAAGTATTCCTATCAAATAATCTGAGCAATTATTGTTACATAATCTAAGCATAGATTATTGTCAACCCCCTGTATTTCTGAAGGGATGGCCCCTTTTCATATCCCGGGCGGGACTTTCCATGGAATATTACAGAAAGCCCGCGAAATACATGAAGTCACGTGGGACCTGGTTGGCTCTCAGTTCCAGCTTGGTCGTCAGATAGATAAGGCCTATCTGCCTTAGCTGGAACTCACTGCACACGCACGCTATGTTAGTTAGAGAAATATGTTTAGTTAAGTAAATAAAGGTTTACATAAATAATATGGTTTTGTGGTTGATGAATGTCTTGGCAACAAGACTGACCTAGAAGAAGAAATGAATCAAGGACGACCAACCAGCAAGAACAGCGAAATTGAAGAAGTACGTAAGATACCAAAGATGAACAGAAGAATAATAGAAGTAAAGAAAGGGTATACAACATTATTTATGTTCGATAGGAATACTTGATATAACATTATCATCATCATTAGATAGCGCTGAGAGCATAGATCTCCATGATTCACTCTCCCCGAACGTCCAAATCAGTAATACCCTCCCTGGGATGTCCTCTGCGCATCATTCAGAATCCGCACAGAGCAGCTTGATGTAAATTTTTGATGGTTGGTCTAGACTAGTGTGTCCATGTCTATTTGTCAACAGGAGTTCGTCCTTACTTCTAGAGAAGTAAGGTGCATGTATTTTATGTCTTAGATGCTTTGTGTGATAGCAGACAAATGGCGGTACGGCTACTTTTTGTGGGGTGGTGCTTCTAATATGTGTACAAGACAGCAGTAGCATTATTTTGACATATGAAAGAAAATTTTTTAAACGGCATTTCGAAATCAATGTAATTCCAGTGTTAGATAACCCATAATGAGTTGATATGCCCTTAAACAAATAAACAAAGCTAAATTAATGGGCAAATATATTCAACACACTCTCTCTATATCTCTCAAATTATCTATTCACGCTGATATGGCACATTGCCAGATGTATGGGTCACCCAGTAAGAATCGAACTCACTAACTATGGTTTGCTTATCTAGCTTGCTAACTAACACATCACGTGAGTTTCCCAACTTACACAGTTATGTCAAGGTGCCGGGACAGCTCAGTCGGTAGAGCGTTCGGCTAGAAACACAAGGTTCTTAGTTCGAAACCGGTCCTCGCCAACTCAGCGTATGAGTAGCAAAGGGATCTGTTCGATAAAGTAAGGAGCTGATGGTAGGTGTGGCGCTTCACCTCAGACGCCAAAACAATCTGCTTGGTCTAGCGCTATTGAAAAGAGGATAGACTCCCTCGCTCACTGGCTGATACCGACTTTATGGTCTAAAGTCGGTATCAGCCAGTCAGCGAGGGAGTCTATCCTCTTTTCAATAGCGCTAGACAAGGAGATTTTTTTGCGTCTGAGGTGAAGCGCCACACCTACCACACCCGACGACTTTACTTTATATTTGCAAATATTTACGGGTATTCGGGATATCGACACATTGGGTTATGGATTTATATCATCCAAACAACCATCGCTTTCTCTCTCTCTCTCTCTCTCTCTCTCTCTCTCTCTCTCTTCTTCTCTCTCTCTCTCTCTCGTTCTTTTTCTTTCTTTTTCAACTCACACAGTTATATGCAGTATGTATTTACAAATATTTACCCGTATTCGCAAATCGACAGACATAGAACATACACACATCTATAACATAGAATCCTGTAAATTGGAAGCGTGTTTATTCTAATGCGTTTCTTATTAATCTTTCCATAGAGCCAGTAAAGCGATGCCTAGGTTCAACAACACTGGCTTCCTGACGCGTTTATTAGTCACGGATGGACAACAATAAAGAAGTTCCCTTGATATGACAACCAGTGTAATTAGAATGCGATATTGTGCAATAAATATAAAGAGCAAAGCCGGATCGCCATTTTGCCACTGACCCATTGGCCTCACACCGACCAAGCTGCATCTTTTATCAGTTCGTCTTTTGACGTCTCTGTCTCTCCTTTTAGGGTGACGCCGTCCTTAGTTTTGAAACCCATTCATCTCTTAACCTCCCGTCTCTTCATCCTCTGCGCATTATTGTTTCATTTCAGTATCATGGTCTAACATCGATAATATTCCGATTCATTTCTTTGTTTCCCATTTGGTTTACACGTTCTCGATAAAACTGAACAGACAGGTTTGTTAGAGCCCGTCGGCAGGGCTTAGAATAAAATAAGTAAGTAAAGTTGGACAGTACCAGCCGGACATCGAGGAAGTATATCCCCTTTTCGCTAGCGCTAGGCCATGGGAATTGTTATGCTGAGGTGAACCGAAAAAACCTATCGTTAACTTCCAGTTTACCACATAGATAAGATACCCAATTGTTGTTACACTGGGTTAACGGAAACTGGTCTCGAACCCAGTACTTTGCGATTCCAAGGCTGCTGCTCTTCCGACTGAGCTAAACCGGACTTAGAATACGCTCACTTAATTTCTGCAGATCTGCTCCTCTCCCCACCACCAAAAATGGAGGTTGTCTGGGTATGAAATAAATAACTTCTGATAGAGGTCTAGTGTGTGTGGAGTTTCCTCATCATTGTCATTACTCCATGGGTCCACTCTGACCCAGGGTGGTCCAATCTATGAATATTATTAGTATTGGTTTGTCATACCTAACGCCATAATAATTTTGAATTATCTATATTAAGAATAGTTATTTGAATCTCTAATTGTTTAATAAGAATTAATATTATTTACTTGAAACCATATAACTGTGTGTAAATAAATTGACAATTATTAGATACAAAATATTACTTGAATATTATTCCTAAAGAAGAACCCTAGATATTTGAAATAATTTGAATTAACTGTTAGAAACTTGGTTTTATTAGAAAGAAAAATATTATTTTGAATTTTGACAACAAAACTATTTTTTATGTCTATTATTAAAAAAAAAGAAAAAAAAGAAAGATTTCCAAGACCTGTTCACACTTTTTTATGAAAGAACGTGGAAAAAATTAATTTTTTACTAGCACCCACAAAAAAAAGCATCTGTACGGCCACTTACCTCCGATCACACTAACTATCCAAGTAAGATGAACATGACTTGCTGTACAAGCAAAGATGAACTCATAAGTGACGTTCTCCAATGGACACATACACCTGGACACACCAGTGTTGGCCACGCTGTAATAACCTACA
>JALAJA010000202.1:80000-85000 GCA_023376005.1 Doryteuthis pealeii | reverse complement strand
GCTTCTTTTTAATCCGGACTCATCAAGAGAGAAACAGAAAATAATTTAAATTCAAATCGGAAGGATTGTTGTTCCAAAAAGCGTGATATAAAATGTTTTCACCTTAACAGCATATTGTGTGTTTCATATCCTTATATATATATATATATATATATATATATATATATATATATATATATAATCTAAAAATCCAGAGGAGAAATATTCCTTACGACACAAGAGTTTTATTTAAAAAACCTGTCGCAGTTTGAGAGCTCAATGTGTGCTCTTAAAGTTAGAGTCACAGATCAAATATATAAGTAAAGAAATAACACAAGACTTAGAGATTTAGCATATAGTCTATTTCAGGGAGCTTAGACAAATAGTCTAACTCTCCGAATCATCGGATGTGAAGATTCGCTCATATATATATATATATATATATATATATATATATATATTATATATATATATATATATATATATATATATATATATATATATATATATATATGAGAGAGAGAGAGAGAGAGAGAGAGAGAGAGAGAGAGAGAGAGAGAGAGAGATTGATAGATAGATATAGAATAATATAAAGCATAGTAATAAATTCATAATATAACGTTCTTTACGCACCATAACATTTCATTTTTAACCTTGTTATTGTTTCGATTTTGATTTCTTTCTTTTTTTTTTTGTTCATTTTCTTGTATTTGAATATAACTACACACTTTTTATAAGTTAATATCTAAAATTCATCTCACTGCCTTACGACCTTTATTTCTACATTCTCCATCTCCTTTTCTCCAAGCTCCTTCAAGTTCCTTCTATCAAACTCTCTAGATCTCTATATACTTAACACTATATACCCTCATCTTCCCATCATATTCAATTCCTCTCTCACCTTCTCTCTCGATGGCAACAAATTGTAATTCCATATTCTAAATTCTTCTCACTGCTCTTCTCCCTTTCTTTCTCCATTCTCCTTCGTCCTTCATTCACTCAGTTCTTTCCTTCTATCTCTACCAAGCTCCTTAGCTTTCTATATCCTTATCTCTCTATACCCACAACGTCTCTTCATATTCTGTTCGTCTCTTACCTTTATTTCTCGACGGTAACAATTTGCAAGGCTTCCTTTTGACAAAATCAACAATTGTCCTTAATTGGCACAGATGGTTTTGTCTACAACAAAATGTTTCCCGCTCAAAAAGAGCCCCGGCCATTTAAACATTTCATTCAAAAGCTTGTCGCAGTCTTTGACAAAGGAAGGAAGGAATGGTCGTCGGCTTTGAATGGGAAGCACGTCAAAAAAAATACACAAAAAAGATCGAACACAAAAATAGGAAAAACCTTGGAAATTGTTCAAACAGACCACCGAGGGGAGGGATTGATTTTGTTATGGGCCTGAAAATGAATATTCCAAACAAAAAGGGCAGGGCATGTTTTGTTCTACATTATCTGAATAGAAAAATATGTGTAAACACACATACTTCAAAGCGTGTACACACACACACACACACAGACACACATATATATATATATATATATATATATATTTATATATATGTACTACTTACAAGCTCTACCATATATATATATATATATATATATATGTGTACTACTTACAAGCTCTACCATATATATATATATATATATATATATATGTGTACTACTTACAAGCTCTACATATATATATATATATATATATATATATATATATATATCCACATACACGTGTTTCGGCATTTCATGCCTCTTCAATGTGGCTAGATACAACTGTTCTTGGGTAGGATCGAACTCAGACTGACCGCATGGTAGTCCGATATCTTATCCCCTCGCCCACTGACAGCTGATGCGGGGACTGGTGTTTTTAAACTATTAAGTACATAGGAATGTATTTTTGGGTCACTGAGAGATCAAATTTCCGGAGAAATGATCATTGCTTATTTGCTTAGTAGTGAGAGTTAATTTAAATTACAATTAGAGAGCTCATTACCAAATTTATGGAGCATATATTAATAATAAAGTCATCCACAGACACGTGTTTCGGCATTTCATGCCTCTTCAGTGTGGCTACTTCCATCTATATATATATATATATATATATATATATATATTATATATATATATATATATGGCAAAATGTAGACAATATCGGTATGTTACAATAGATCGAAGTTTACTGCCGGTGATGATGTAGATTCTATGACGTTTTGGTATTTCAAACCTTCTTTTGGACACGAGTAGATTTCTTGTATTGAATGATTAAATTTTCTTAATGACGAGTGTTTTTGGTTGTGAGTGGGTGGAGTTCAACTACTGGTGAGGTGGTGTGAATGATTGGAAAGGTAGTAGGGGTTAACTGTGTTGTGGTGGTGGAGATAGTGTGTATTGAGTCACGAAGTTGATGTGGGAGGAATGTTTGGGATGAAAGTTGGGGTCGTTTATAGTGGTGCAAAGAGGATGTTGGCTCAAGTTGTATGTTAGGATGGAAATAAGGATCGACCATGGGTGGGTGATGGGGATAGTGAGCGTAGGATCAAGGAGTAGTTGTAAGCGTGATTTTATAAAATTATTTGTTTTTTATGTCGTGTTATTGTTGCTATAGTCAGTATTTATTGCTCTATACTAGCTATACCCAAAAATTTGTCTGCTATTCATTTTAAAAACGAATTAAAATTAATCAAATCTATTATTTAAGGTCAAACTCTTGTCTAAAACGATAAGTAGTAACAAAATGACCATCATTAAAAAAAGAAAAATATCATTACATATGTAATTTATTTTTAATACTTTTAAAACGATTTGTTTTGGTCAATTTCGTTCGCGTTCGCAATTTTGTCTCTTTTTAAAGTGTATAAAGGGCTTGTTTACAAATTTAATGTAACATTCGCGATTGCAAAATAATTCACCAAAAATCAGGGAATTATCCGATTTTAATGAAATTGTCAGTATTGATTTATCAATTAATGAATTTTATAATCCATCAGTCATTTTATTTCCAAACTTTATTTAAATATTTTTGCTATGAAAAATTAATATATACAATTCCTTTAGAATAAAATATTCTGATGTTAAGTTTAAAATGTTATGTTTTTAGATTCTAGAAATAAATATCTATTTAATGCAAAAATTATTTTAGTCAAGCAAAGTATACGTTTTGAAGAAAATCTCTATTGAAAATGTAGCCACCACCTCCTTTTTTAAGCAGAAAAAATATCGATGCCTATTTTTTTCTTTTATAAGATAATAGCCAATAAAATAATTATCGAAATGAGCAAGCAACGACTTTTTTATACATATAAACAAGTTTTTAGTTACACGAAGATATATATTACACGTATATATATATATATATATATATATATATATATATAGGGGGTAAACTATAGACACGTGTTTCGAGGTATCACCTCTCATCAGTATAGTTATACGGTTTTAGCAGCTGCCTCTGGCTGGGTTCGAAACCCGAACGAACTTACGCTCGCCCAAGCTTCTTACCCACACATCCACAGTCAGTCGCCAAGTATAGCAGGCTATTTAATTGCTATATTTCTAAGGGGAAATGACCTTCACCTAGAGTTCTCAAACTATGTAAACAAAGTGAGATTTGGCCGAGCCGAATACGGTGAATCTGCAATTATATACCTTCTAAATAGAGTGCTCAACCGAGAACGGGAAGCGTATAAAGGGGGTAAACTATAGACACGTGTTTCGAGGTATCACCTCTCATCAGTATAGTTATACGGTTTTAGCAGCTGCCTCTGGCTGGGTTCGAAACCCGAACGAACTTACGCTCGCCCAAGCTTCTTACCCACACATCCACAGTCAGTCGCCAAGTATAGCAGGCTATTTAATTGCTATATTTCTAAGGGGAAATGACCTTCACCTAGAGTTCTCAAACTATGTAAACAAAGTGAGATTTGGCCGAGCCGAATACGGTGAATCTGCAATTATATACCTTCTAAATAGAGTGCTCAACCGAGAACGGGAAGCGTATAAAGGGGGTAAACTATAGACACGTGTTTCGAGGTATCACCTCTCATCAGTATAGTTATACGGTTTTAGCAGCTGCCTCTGGCTGGGTTCGAAACCCGAACGAACTTACGCTCGCCCAAGCTTCTTACCCACACATCCACAGTCAGTCGCCAAGTATAGCAGGCTATTTAATTGCTATATTTCTAAGGGGAAATGACCTTCACCTAGAGTTCTCAAACTATGTAAACAAAGTGAGATTTGGCCGAGCCGAATATATATATATATATATATATATATATATATATATATATATAACATCATATACATACGGACAAACAAAAATACGCACACGTACAAGCAAAAAAACATTCCGCATCACGTAAACTCGCAAACACGAGAATACAGTTAAAAAAAACGCACACATTTGATCATTTACACCATTTCTGTCATTTTCAAAGGAACCATTTCGTCTTACCTGATGAATGCTTTCAGCAAGAAACCGATGGTTGTAATACCGTTCCGTAATAAATAAATAAAAGCAAAAACTTTTATTTGTTTTGATTTCTCATTGAACTATATATATATATATATATATATATATACACACACACACACACACACACACACACACATACATATATATATATATATATGAAAATAACTAATCCATAAACCAAGAATGAAAAACGTGTAATTTGCCAATAATTATTTTTCAACCTTAAGTAATTTATTCATAGATTTAACTCAGTGTCTGCATTAACGATGTATTGGAAGAAAACTATACAGTGAACATTTCTGATCAAAAGCTATACATTGAAAATTTTTAATTTTTATTTAAAATATTATAATGTACTGTATAATTCATTCTACAGTGAAGATTTTATCATACAGTGACAATTTCAAGATTCAACTAACGATTCTGAGAGGTTAGACATTTATTGGTCAATTTTTCATACACAAGCATGCATGATGTACACGTTCATGGTCACACATATATGCATGAATAGATACATTCATATACAAATACACATACTCGCTTATATATA
>JALAJA010000202.1:42500-77500 GCA_023376005.1 Doryteuthis pealeii | reverse complement strand
AGTACGAAAAATTGTAAGCGCTTTGTTTATCAAAATGACATGATTCGTTAGTAAATTACCCGAAAAGTTGATAAAACAAAACAACTAACAACCAACATTTAAATTATTATTCAAAATACAATTTAAAATATTCCTCAGAATTTGCCTTACAAATTAAATTTTAAGTTTTATGATTTTACTCTTTATTGTGAAGTCAATAAACATCGCTGAGTTTATAGTGCAACTTTTCAGTTCTGAAAAATTGGCATGTTTAAATAGAGATTTCATAGGTGACATTTGAACTTTTATGAAAATTGATGTTTTGTAATTAATATAATTTTTTTAATAAAACTTAATTTTAACTAGGGGGGTAGGGGTTAGGGTTGGGGGGGGGGTAGTTTAATGGGAAAAAATAAATAATTTGGGTTCCGTTCAAGCGGTTCCGATATGGGGGATCAATTTACTATAAACTTATACGAGGAAATGAGCACCCGTGAATACTCAAATAATAAAGAACTTTTAAGAATTTTTTTTTCAATCTGATAGATTGGTGTGTAATCGATAATAATCAACTGATGGAAAAAAAATAGATGGGGGGGGGAGTCCAGATAATCAGGTCCACCAAAACGTTTTTAAACAATGTTTTTAAAATACTAGGTACCACCAATTTTACCCTGTGAAATTTACCCCCCCCCCTATATTTAACACTATGAAACTTGCAGAAAAATTAATATTTTCTTGAAAATTTTTTCCATTTGAAAGAAAAAACATTAAATAAACTCCTGATGATTTTTTAACTTTTTTTCAGCTTACGGAAATAATGAAAATTATGATTGAAAAACAATGTTTTCATTTTTGCACTGTTAAATCAACTGAAAATTAACGTAGCTAAAAACAAGTTACGATAAGAGTTTTTTTAAATTCTATGAAAAATCAATTAATTATAAATAATAACAAAATAATTCCGTTTTATTCAAGATGGCCTAAACTGATCAATTGGTGGTCCCTATAATACTATCTTAGGTTTTAGCAAAAATAGATATTGCAATACGAAGAATTTAAATTTTCGATTCTCAGCTTCTTTTTAAACTCAACATGCAATTAAGAACTAAATGTGAATTGTTGTCATGTACAAAAAATTTAAAACAATAACAAACAAATATACAAAGAATACTTTCAATTTGTTGTATAATATATGAAATAATTTTAAACTATAAAACAGAAAATACAAATCCTGAAATATACAAATTCTCAATGATTTTAGTTTCAAGAATTAATTTCCTCTTACCCCCTCTCTAACTACTGTCTTCCACTTTCTCTCTCACTCCCTGGTGATCCAAATTTCATTTTAGTCCGGTCATGGATCGGGTACTTTAGCTAGTATATATATATATATATATATATATATATATATATATATATATATATATATATATATGGAAATACGATGAGGAAATTAATCCGACAATATGTGAAGAAAATGTTTTTAAAAATATAACAGACACAGGATGTTACGATCAAGGGAAAAGTATAGACATATACAAAATTTTCCTTTGAGCGTAACACCCTGTGTCTGTTATATTTTTGAAAACATTTTCTTCATATATATATATATATATATATATATATATATATATATATATAAAGAGAAAGAGACAGACAGACAGGCAGAGGGACAAGGAAATGACATGGACTATATATGGAAATGATATATCCGAATCATACGCGGATCCCACTCTTAGATCTATATCATATATATATGAGATGAAGGGGTAAGTGTGTTTGTGTATACTGGGTATCTACATTGGTGCAACCATTTAATTTAAAACTTAGAATTAAATTGATAAAACCAACACAAATTAGCGTAAAGGAGATAATTACACATTCTTTAACTTTACAATAGATTTTTAAGATTATTATTTTTGATGGAGGTTCGTTTCAATTGAATTGCATTTATACTTTGTGATTTTTATCCCAGTTTCATGAAATCTAACAATTAAATCAGTGATTGTCGGCAATCATTAAGTTTCTTTAATTTATCTTATTTTGCTCTAATCATAGGTTGATATTAATTAACTAAACAGTTACTAGATTAATATCTCTAACATTAAACCGGTTATTAAATTGACGTGTGTGTGTGTGTGAGTGTGTCTGTGTTTGTTTGTTTGTTTATGATACAATACAAATAGATGTTTGAGCAAATTTGCACATGAGATTGAATTTTAATTTGTTGTTGTTGTTGTTGTTTTGTTGTTGTTGTTGTTGTTTTGTACCTTTACATACAATAAATTCTCAGACAAAAATTTTAAGATTTGTTCTGAACACAAAAAAAATTGTGTGTACACAGAAGAAGAAGAATTGAGAATCTTTCAAACTTTTAGGTGCTTTAAAAAAACAACCAAAAAAAGAGATAAGAAATTTCTCTATTGTATAACAATTTTTAAAAATCCACTGAAATTCTCATTGTAATGTAATTATAACCCAGCAAAAAAAACAGTACATTATATCGAGATTTAAAAAAGAAAAACATTATTAGAAATACTAGCAACAGAAAACACCCTCCGGACATCGTAAAAATTAATTTTTGAAAGACATTGCCTGAGTGTGGGAGTTAAAAATTCAATGTCAGAGGGTTATATCATAAGTAAGCAAAATCCTCATATTTATTAAAGGAGTAAAAAAAAAAAAAAAAAAAAAAAAAAAATTGAAATGAAATGAAAAACTGAGCCCCGTCCCTCTCAAATAAAATGTTGCGTGCATGTAATAATCAAACAATTATTTTGAATATTTTCCACATCAATTTTCCACAAAATCGTAGGTATTTATTTGTTTGTAAACTTTTTAGTTAACTTCTTGTTACTGTAAAAAGGGGGGGGGCGAGAGTAAAAAACAATTTTTAAAATTGCTTACTCAAATTTTGGGTGTATATAGCATAATAATATTGTGACGTAAGCTGTGACATAGAGCTATGACGTAGTTTTTTGTTACAGACAGAAATACAGACAATCTCCATTATTAATAGATGTTTGTTCTAATGTATTACTTATAGATAAACTTACTTGGAAGATAAATCTGGGGAAACAAAGGTGTCATTAGTAAAAGAAAAAGAAAAAAAAAAGAAAAAAAAGTTGTGTTCTGACAAAACTCAATGTCAACTAAACGTGGCTTGTCTATGACGCATTATTTCCAAATGTTAAAGATTAAGTCGCTAATAATTTGTTGGGTGACTATGCTCTTATCTGTATGGTTGTGTTCTTCATGAAACGCCTTATACAAAACATACAGGAGGCGCGTTTCCTAATGGTTAGAATCATAGGAAACGGACTCGTCGACCTGAGTTCAAATCCTGTACGAAGCTGTTTGAATTTCATATAGCGCTAATACCCTTGGGAAAGGTATGAATCCAATTCTCCCTCCAGTTATGGGTAAATTGCTGGGCAGACTGGGCTCTTTAACCCTGGCTAGGTAACCAGTCTAGGAGAAGGAAAACTCTGAATTCAAACCTGTTTAACTCCGCTTAAGAAATTGACCTTGTGTCACATCCTGCTCGTGTGGAGGGGTTGGTAAATATATATACACAAACATACACACGGACACATACTTATATATCTGTATGCTTGTGTCTATACATTTTATATAAATATTGGACATTAGATTATTATTACACACATACACACACACACACACACACACACACACACACACATATATATATATATATGTGTGTGTGTGTGTGTGTGTGTGTGTGTATTCACATATCTTTTTGAGTATATATATGGGTGGGTGTGTGTGTGGAACGAAAGCATAATTTTAATAAGTAATACAATCGGCTAAAATAAATCGTGAAGCCCCTTTCTACGGACACTTTTCCAAGAAAACATTGGTAATTGATATTAAAATCAATAAAGGTGCCATCTTAAAAAGGGGGAAATTGGAGAATTAAAATACATAAATGTAATAATTATTTTATATTTTATTTTCCTCCTTTTTACAGGGTCATAATGACACAAACTTAAACGTTCAAATTTGTAACCCACTGTCTAGGACCCTACACACACACACATACATACACACACATATATATATGTGTGTGTGTGTGTGTGAGTGTGCGGGGTGGATATATATATATATATATATATATTATATATATAATATATATAATATGTATATATAATGGCTGTCAACTCGTGATTCGAGTAAGACCATTTCCTGCTTTTTCCCTTATTTTTTTTCATCATATTTATATGCCAGTTGTATTTGACTCTCCATTGCTGTGTTTTCTCAGATGACTCACCAGGCCAGCCCTGGAGAGACATACTCTTCCACATAAACCACATGTTGGAACTTCTCCACTTTGAATGTTGCTTGGCTGAAAATTACCCTTTCTAATTCACCGTTTCAGTTTTTGGTGTTTGAAATAATGTATGTATAATATATATATATAATATATATATATAATACATAATAATGTATGTATATATATATTATATATATATATATATATATATATATAATACATAATAATGTATGTATATATATATATATATATATATATAATATATATTATATATCTTATTATAATGGAGATTGTGTGTTTTTCTGTCTGTAAGCGAAACTATATTACTACTCAAGTCACAATTCCCTTAGTTGTTTACGTCACATTCTCCAGGATTCTATTTCTATTTAAACCTCAATTAATAATAAAACTGTTTGACATTATTAATACTGTTGGCCTCACCTAAATACTAATTACATGCAATTGTATTTATATATACAACAAAATACCTGTTTTCAGTGTAAACGTAAAGCTAATTTGCATATTGATATTAAAAAAACTGATTTTAATAAATATGTGCTTGGTATTATTGATTTCTAATAGTTTGGTTTTATCTTAATGAATATGAGTAAAAATCTCTACAATAAATCCTAAAAGAAATTCATTAACAAGAAGAAATAACTGTAATTTTATTCTTTACTTCCTATTTTAACTAATAGTTAAATTAGGAAAATTTAGCATTGAAAAACGGAAGTGATGAAAGAGTAAGTTTCAGGTGTTCTATTTTCCGATTATACCCGCTCCGTTTCAAATCTTTTTATCTGAATTCTTCTTCAGTTTCATTAGCCTTTCTGATTTAATCTAATATTATTACATTTAAACTTAAATACTGGCACCCGGAGGGTGCATATATTTGCTAGTATATTATAATGTTGCATCATTCTCTTTGAATAACTGAGATATGTGAAGTTATATCGTTTACAAAGGAATTGTGTAAATGTTCTTGCTTTAATTTACAAAAGCCTTTTCTATGTTTCCATTACATATTTATTGCCATTCCCGAAAACCTTTAGTCAGTTTATGCTTGTATATTTCTTATGTCCGATCCAATATCTTAGATTCAATTGCTTTCTGACTGTCCGTAGTTACCTTACCAAATCCAATCTTCGTGCATTGAGGAGTTGCAGAGGTTTCATAATTCCTCTCCGTCATCTTAGATTTACATTTTTCAAAACCCTTCCCAGATCCATTTGAATCTCCAAGGTGAGCCAGATTTTGGATCGATCATTTTCGCCGTGGACTTCTCGGAATTTTTATGTTGCTTCCGAGTCAGTACTTATTCGGAGAGGTCAGCATGTTATTTATAAATGATATTGTTGTCACCCAAAGCAACAGGATTACAGACCCGTAAAATTATCTTTGCAAATGGACACCATAAAAAATGACAGGGGGGTTGAGTTATTTTTGTAGATATAAACGATCGAATAGTTTTGAACACAACCCTCAGTGTCACGGTGTTGGCCTTTATATAATCTATGGAGAGTAAACAAAATAAACCTCGAAAGATGACAAAAAGTTGCGTGAGTTTAAAATTGTGATAAGAATTATTTGTAAATATAAACGCATTCGATTAACTTTTATATAATAATCTGAGTTGATTTGCAATATTTTCAGAAGATAGCAAGTACATTGTAAAGCTGTGTCTCTCTCTCTCTCTCTCTCTCTCTCTCTCTCTCTCTCTCTCTCTCTCTCTTCTCTCACACAACACACACACACACACACACACACATATATATATATATATATATATATATATATATATATATATATATATATACACTCTTTGAATATCACATAGGCGAAAAACAGGCATGTAGTAATTGACATTGATTGCACTCTATTTCAACTTAGTTGTATATGCACTATCACTGATAATGAGGACTCTTCATATATATATATATATATATATATACATTATTAATATATGCGCCCATAAATTTGGTATAAGCTCTCTAATTGGTAATTTAAATTAACTCTCACTACGAAGCATATAAGCAATGATCGTTTCCCTGGAAATTTGATCTCTCAGTGACCGTAAAATACATAAACAAACCTATGTACTTAATAGTTTAAAAACACCAGTCCACTCTACAGCTGTCAGAGGACGAGGGGATAAGATATCGGGCTACCATACGCTCAGTCTGAGTTCGACTCTAGCCAAAGATAGTTGTGTCTAGCCACACTGAAGAGGCGTTAAACGCCGAAACACGTGTCTGTGAATGACACACACACACACCACACACACACACACACATTATATATATATATATAATATATATATATATATATATATATATATATATATAAGGTGATTGCGGACAAACCTTGTTCTTGTGGCCGTTGGTTTTTTATATCATGAAGCATGGAAAATGAACAAGTGAACAAAAAAAAAACAGAAAAAAAACAGTTTCAATATCTAGCTGTTGTTATGTCCTTCGTTCGATTTATTACGATATTTCGGGTGATCATTCACCCTTTATCAAGTTATGATGACTGTGTGTGGAAAAGTGAAATCAAACAAATGTGTGAAAGAAATTGATGTGAAAGGATTTGGCGTTGAGTAGCCGTTATTCTTTATATATATATACACATATATATATATATTATATATATATATATATAATATATATATATGTTGTGTGTGGTGTGGTGTGTGTGTGTGTGTGTGTGTGTGTGTGTGTTAGAGAGAGTGAATGAAGGAAAGAAAGTACAGAATGGATAAAAAAGGATAAATTAATCAATATCACTTACACATGTGTTTCGGTCAGGAGTTTATCTATGCGTACATTATTCAAACTATATTATATAAACAAATGAAATGAAATGATAATAAATAGAAAAAATGTAAAAATATTCCGTACACAAAGAATATTCGAGCTTCATCAGAGTGAAAACTTTATTTGAACTAAAAATCGTTGGGAAAAAAACGGAGAATTTTTGAAGTTGTTCGAAAAGAACATACTCCTGACCGAAACACATGTGTAAGTGATATTGATTAAATTTATCCTTTTTTATCCATTCTGTACTTTCTTTCCTTATTCACTCTTTCTACATACCGTCGGATTCAATCCCAATTTAATTTTTACACACACATTTATATATATATATAATATCAATAAAGGAAGGAAGAACTCAATTACCACTAATCCCATAATAAATTTATTTCGTCGAAATAAATTTATTATGGGATTACTGTACTGAGTTCTTCCTTCCTTTATTGATAAATATTGCTCTGTATATAATCTAAAAAGGTTATTTTACATTGAGCTCTTTAGTGATTTAATGATTCACTGCATTTATACATACTGGATCATCAAATATAGTACAGTGGAATCTTAGAAATCACATATAGAATCATCCCTTACTACCAAGTTTTGGATAAATCTCATATATATATATATATATATATATATATATATATATATATTATATATATATATATATAATGTCTGTGTTCAGATTGCCAATCAAGTTGTTGCAGTAGTGAACAGAAATATCGCTCTCGAAGTTTTTTAAATTACCTCTCATAAAGCTTTAAGCATTAGGTAGTTATTCCTGCAAATTTTCCTTTCAAGAATAACCCATGAACTTTCTCTTGTAATAATTCAGGGAAATTCCCTGACCATTCCCGTGTTGCAAACTTGATTCCATCAAAACATTCTGCAAAACCATCGATCGCTAACATGCAGCACCGTTATGCATAACAATGAAACCTTAATAATATGCATATGCACGTTCAGTTCTGCTAATTTGACATGGTCCCCCAAATTATCTGGCTTGAAGGATCTTTCCTGCTTGACACCGGCAAATATTTTGTAAATTATCAATAATAATAATAATAATAATAATAATAATAATAATAAAGACCCAACAAATTAGTAAATGTAGACTTTGAGGTAATAGAGATGAGACTGTAAACCATATACTCTGCGAATGTAGCAAACTAGCACAACGAGAATACAAAACTAAACACGACTGGGTTGGGAAGGTGATCTACTGGGAGTTATGCAGAAAATTAAATTTTAACCATACAACAAAATGGTATATGCATAAACCAGAATCTGTTCTTGAGAACGAAACGCATAAAAATCCTCTGGGACTTTGAAATAAGAACGGATCACCTTATCCCAGCAAGAAGTCCAGACCTAGTGTTGATAAACAAAAAAGAAAGAACTTATCAACTGGTGGATTTTGCAGTGCCAGCAGATCACAGGGTGAAGCTAAAGGAAAATGAAAAAATGGACAAATATCTGGATCTTGCCAAAGAACTGAAAAGTTATGGAACATGAAAGTCAAAGTGATACCAATTGTAGTTGGTGCACTTGGAACAGTTCCAAAAGGATTAGAAAAGGGTTTGGAAAGTTTGGAAATCAGAGGAAGGATTGAAACCATTCAGAACACTGCACTGCTGCAATATGCCAGAATACTCAGAAGAGTCCTGGAAACTTGAGGAGACTTGCTGTCACTCAGACTCCAGTGAAAGACCATCAGCTAATGTTGATGTGAAAACTCAAAAGGAGTAAAATAATAATGAAGACAAAAAATGTCAAAGAACTGGAATCCCTGGTACAAAGCATAAGAATATACTGCCAGAATATAGGGATGGAATTCGAAATTGAAAAATGTTCCATGTTAGTGATGGAAAATGGGAAGAGAAAATTAATGAACCGAATACATCTACAAAATAAGGACACTATATAAGCAGTAGGAGAAAAAGAAAGTTACAAATACTTTGGAATTTTAGAAGCTGATACATTCAAACAACCAGAAAAAATGAAAGAAAAAGAATATCTCAAGAAAACTCTTTTAAACCAAGACCTATAGCAGCAATCTCATCAAAGGAATAAATACCTGGGCCATTCCCATTACAAAATACTCTGAACCATTCTTAAAATGGAAAAAAAGAGGAACTCAGATGTATTGACCGAAAGGCTAAAAAGGTAATGACTATGCACATGGCATACCCTAGAGATAATAGACAGGCTACATAGATCGGGAAAGGAAGGTAAAAAACGTGTCGCTATCGTGGAGGCTTGCGTAGATGCCTCAATCCAAGAACTCGTAAAACACATAAAAAAGAGCAATGAAAGATTAATTACGGCAGCCAATAACAGCAGCTGCAACATTTGAAAAACATCAGAAAAATAAGAAAACAATAATGAAAAGAACAAAGTGTGTAGGGGGAATCTGGTGTATTCATTTGTTTATTTTTGAGATTTTTAAATGCTGGACAACTTTAAGTGGGATTTTAATACTCTCTCTCTCTCTCTCTCTCTCTCTCTCTCTCTCTATATATATATATATATATATATATATATATATATATATATATATATATATTAATATTTCTTCTTTTTTTCTTTTTATTATTTTTAGCCTTTAAATTCTGCTCATTTTGTATATACACTCTTACAACTATTTCCCCAAGGAATCTGCCTCAAGCTAAGCACACCTCACCCAAAACATAGACCTCCCCGCCTCATCCAAAGAAACTAACCCTACCCATTCTAAAAATAGACACCAACCCTCCTCCCTCCCCTAAATTGATAGATTATAAAAGAGATGTTACTTTGGGAAATTCTCAGTAAGAGCCATGTTCTTGTGATTACCTGAAGATGCCGTATTAATACGGTTGAAAGGAATTATTGTAATGAAGCAAGTTTAGAGTTTTTTTTCATCTACTAAATTTCTTTCTCACTGGTATTAGGCACATTGAGCTCTCCTTATGGTCTACCTGCATCAGCTTGGTTAAACAATACATGGAAAGACCCTAACTACGGAAAAAAACTATATATATATATATATATATATATATATATATATATATATATCGTTGAACAACGCAGCTACTTTTTGTCTGCAAATTTTGTTCTGTGTCCTTTCAAGTTGCCGGATTGCTCTAATTATTGCTCTGGCGTATATTATTGTATGGTTTAGGAAGAACCCTTAAAGATGGCCACCGATAGGGCGGAAAGTACTCGGGAAATATATATATATAATATATATATATATATATATATATATATATATATACATATATATATATTAGAAACGGGTACCTGGCATCGCCTAGGTAGCGGGTGATTTTTTAAATAGTTTCTTGCACACCCATTATTACTGAATCGCGAGTTGGATCATCGCTTGATGCGTCAAAAATCCCGACATGAAAAAGACCTTGTGTCAATCCAGCCCGAAAGTAGTATATATATATATATATATATATAGATAGATAGGTAGATAGATAGATAACAACACAAAAGCTCTTCAAATAAACACCAGGAGCAACCTGACGATGGTGAAATAACCTGAAACCTGGGTAGTTGCTCATGAAAAACTTTTATATTTAAAAAATTCAACAAATGAATAAAGCTCCTACAAATTTGTGGTTGAGCACTGTGATTTTTTTGTTTCATCCCAAAACAAATTTTTGAATATATATCCATATCTCTCTCTCTCTCTCTCTCTCTCTCTATATATATATATATATATATATATATATATATATATATATATATATATATACGTTATTTTTGTTATTTTTCCTAGTTTTCATCTGGATTATATATATATATATATATATATATATATATATATGTATATATATACTAATTGCCCTTTATATATGTATAGATAGATAGATGTTTATTCTATAAGAGTTCTACTGTTTAGAGCAAAACAAAAGCGTAAACAGTAAATAAAAGGAGGAAAATATAGAAATAAGTAGGAAAACCTCTTTCCATTTAACACCCGCCAAGTCATCTTCTATAAGATCCAAACCGTCGTTCTAACAAGAAGCTCTAAAACAAAACAGTTTTTCTCGTCTATTATTTCCTTTCTACGTTTCTTTATTGTTTTATGAAAATCTTTGGCTTCGTATCGTTTGGTGATAAATTATTCTTCGTGATTTGCCAACGGCCTCTTGACACGAAAACCGTTGAAAAACCATTACGGATGCTTTGCCGTTCGCGTGCGACCCCATGCGGCGTATATGGGAAATATTAAGGAGGCCAAGCGACATAACTCAGGTGAGAACAAAGCGAATGGTATGAGAACTGACTTGGTTGCTAATGTTAAGTGACTTGTACTGGGCATTGATTTCCTGAGTATTGTTTAGCAGAATAAATATTTCAGGCCTTCGTTGCATCTGTTTTTATTTAAGAGGTTTTTTGGTTTTTGGTAGGAGTATATGTGTAATGGAGAGTTTTGCAGCGAAAGACACAGACACTCATAAATTGGTACATACACGCATGCAAATACATACACATACACATACACGCACACACAAACACACACACACACACACACAAACATATATATATGTATATATAGACAGACAGACAGACAGACAGAATAAAGATGATATTATGTATATATTAGTCGGTAGAGCGTTCGGCTAGAAACCACAAGGTTCATAGTTCGATACCGGTCCTCGCCAACTCAGCGTATATGTAAAAGCGTATATGTAAAAGAAGTTAAGCGGTAAATTAAGGAGCTGATGGTAGGTGTGGCGCTCCACCTCGGATGCTAAAACAATCTCCTTGGTCTAGCGCTATTGAAAAGAGGATAGACTCCCTCGCTGACTGGCTGATACCGAATTAAGGCTGCCCAGTTGACATTACTTACTTTACTTATATAAATATATCATCATTGCTTCTCTCTCTCTCTCTCCTATCTATCTATCTCTCTCTCTCTCTCTCTCTCTCTATATATATATATATATATATATATATATATAATGTAAATATAAGAATCCAATTGAATGATAAGTAAGGGATAATCCTCTTTGGGATCATCTAAATCCTATAGTAGGTGTAAACTTAAAGACTAATACATGGATTTTATAAATCCCTATGAGAGCTCAATGTATAATAACTAATATATTAATTATATACATAGCAATATTTAGCTTTCGAAGAAAGAAACGTATGACAAACCATCATTTAACTATGAGAAATTCATTTCGACCAGAAACTCCAAATTAATCCAATCTCATCAGATAGATTTCATTTTGTAAACATAAACATAAATTTATTATAATTAAATGACGGTTTGTTAAGTTTTTCTTTCTTTGAAAAGTATATATATATATATATATATATATATATATATATATATATATATATTAGTTATCATTCCCACTTTGTTTCCCTTAATAATCAACAATGATTCTTTAATATATCTCCGTTTCTAGATAAAATAGTGTTAAATAATTAGTAAATACTAGGCTTCATTTAATTATTTATTTAGTTATCATTCCCACTTTGTTCCCGTTGTTCTCTTTAAAAATAATCAGTCGATGAATACTTTTTCTCGTCTTTTGCATTTCTTCGAGTTGCGTCACGCGTCACGCGTCATGACATCTTCGCATGTGTGGATCGCGACTTGCCTTTCAAAAATAAAACGCTGATCAAATACAGTTACATAACTAAAAAGATTTTCATCTCTTGTCACATATAAAAACATCCATCATTTTCTTCACCCCAAGAGACATCCTGATGAAGGTTCAATGTAACCGAAATGTTTACACATCGATAATTAAATTCATCCCATTTTCGGAACACTTGTTTTTTCAAAATTGTCTTTATATTGTCGGATTTATTTTCCATATTTACTCCAATATATATATATATATATATATATATATATATATATATATATATATATGAAATAAATATTTTAGAAAAAACAAACACATTATGCTAAAATTCGCTGACAGAAATCTGTTTCGACCCTTTATTGAATTGGTCTTCATCAAGAGCGAGTTGTGTGTGATAGGGAGAACGGTGTGAGTGGACCGTTATAAAACGAAAGTGGTGCAGATGAAACGTTCAATATTATAGCCGGAATTTTTTTTATTACTTCCGTCTTATAACGGTCCACTCACACCGTTCTCTCTATCATACACAACTCGCTCTTGATGAAGACCACTTCAATAAAGGGTTGAAGTAGATTTCTGTTAGCGAATTTTAACATCATGTGTTTGTTTTTTCTAAAATATTTATTTCACATTGTCGGATTCACTTCCATTTATTTTCATATATATATATATATATATATATATATATATATATATGACAGAGTGAATGAGAAGGCTAAACTTTGATAATTTAATTTATCATACATATATATGGTTGGAGGTGTGTTATGTAACGGAAAAATTCGAGTCCAATTCCTTGACGAGACTGTTTGTATTTTACATTACGCAAATGCCATTGGGAAAGGTATGCCTTCAACTACTTCCCCCGCTGTGGTTAAATAGTAGGAAGACTGGGCTCTTTAACTTTGACCTTGTGTCACATCCTGCTCGTGCGGAGTTGTTATATATATATATATATATATATATATATATATATATATATATAAATGGACTCTCCCGTCGATTTTCGACGTATGAGGGTCCACACAGGGATTTGTTTATAGTGGTGAAGGCTTGTGTTGGACCATCCACACTTTTTGGCACAGTCGATATTGGTGCATCAAGGGTTGCCACAAACCCAATCAACGACCGACCTCAGGAATTTTGAATTCAGAGTTATCCCTCTCCTAGACTGGTTACCTACCCTAGGCTGAAGAGCCCCGTCTGCCCTACTATTTAACCCATAGCTGGAGGGAGAACATATGGATTCATACCTTCCCAAAGTATTAGGCTATGTGAAATGCCAACAGCTTTCGTCTAGGAATTGAAACTCAAATCGACGAGTCCATTTTCCACGACTATATATATATATATATATATATATATATATATATTTATATAACTAGGTGATAGACACTAACGATCTGGGTTTCACCGAAAGTAACTTCACGATAATTCTGGTTAAAGAGGCTTGGCACAGAGGATATTTTGTTAAGGGAGCCACTAAGAAATTTAGAAAATCGTTTGTGCCAACACTGTTTAATGAAAATTATCCTGAAGATCCTTTAGGTGAGACCTAGGTAGATAGTATCTGACTATCCTCTCCTGCCCACCATATATATATATAAAGGAAAAGAGACAGGTGGATGCACAAAGGTAATGGAAAAATGAATCAGCTTTCATTTAGATAGAGAGGTACATAGGTCGATTGAAAGGTATATAGACTGACAATGACCCAGCTGGAGATAGGGAGGGAATGAAAAAGGAGTAACATTTTTAATTCATTGATAGGTGGATAGATAGATAACTGTCATGAAAAAAAAGAGTATAGATAGATTGATTGATCGATTTATAGCTAGAATATGAATATCTATTTGTTATAACGCTTGTTCCTATATCTTCCATCTGTTATCATCTTGTAACACCCTCTGGTTAAAAATGAGACCGTCCTAATCATCAAAGATGAAATCCAAAAACAGAAATCGGTTTTTAACCACTAAATATTTATCTTTGATGAGTGTTGTCACCTCAGCTAGATAATGGGTCATTCCGTTTTTATTATAAAGAAAGTAGAAAAAGGACATGCGACACAGAAAAATATAATAAAAAGGAAAGAGGATAGGGGAAATATAGGGAAGATGGGATGGGCAGGTGAAAGGGATAATCATTAATCCGTTTCACTAGAATATAATGAACAGATGGAAGAGAAGAGAGAGAGTGTGTGTGTGTGTGTGTGTGTGTGTGTGTGTGAGAGAGAGAGAGAGAGAGAGAGAGAGAGATTTAAATCAAAAATTATTATACTTTTTACATATTTTAGTATTTGCAATAGCCTCTTAAGTAAAAATATTCAAACATTGTAATAATGGAATTATCATACTGTTGTATACATATTGCTTTAGATTTTAATAATTATTTCTTAATGAATGTATATTCTTAATGTTAGTATATATGGATAGATAGATGGTTGATTAGAAAGAAACAAAGTTCAATGTAAAAGAAGTTAAAGTGGTAATGTAGATAGAATAGAAGGCACGTATATTTTATAGGTTAAAGCTTTGATTTAGATAGATTTTATTGATAGAATATTATTATGAATAAGCTGAGATTGCATAGATCGAGAGATCGAAAGAACAATCACGAACAATAGATTAAAGGTGTAATTTAGGATAGATAGATAGATAGATAGATAGAAGTAACGAAGAACAATGATAGATAATTTAAATGTTTAATTTTGATAGATAGATCATAGATAGACTAGCTGTCAGTTTTAGAAAAACCGAAAATCAGAACAGAAAGAAGTTTGTATCTGAAAAGGATCCCCAGGAAATCTTGATGTTCATAATTATTAAGATACCTAATATTATGGCTGCAATAGTTGTAGAAATCAAAATAGCGTTATAGTTGCAAAGCCCATGGCCTATGAAGGATTCTGAATAACAAGGCTTGACCTGACCTGATCCTTCCTTTCCGGTCGGATACGAGAGATCCGGTGGAGAAGCCCTCTTTCCGGTTTAGATTAGAAATAGATTTTAGTCAGTCAGCGAGAAAACCACTATATTCTCTATTCATAATAGTCTATTAAATGAGTTATTTAACTTATAGTCATATTGGTTAATACATTAGAATAAAACAACTTTATGTTATAATACACTCAAAATTTTGAGTAAGCAATTTAAAAAAAATTTTTTTTTTTAATTTTTTACTCTCGCCTCTTTTGTTTCAGTAACAAGAAGTTAACTAAAAAGTTTACAAATAGATGAATACCAACGATTTTGCATAAAATTTATATGCAAAATAATTCAAAATAATTACTTAATTAATAAATTGATAGATGCACGCAACATTTTATTTAACGGGGGACAAACTAAGTTTCCATTTCAAATTTGTTTTTTTTTTTTTTTGACTCCTTAATTAAATTTGATGATTTTACTTAAAATTACAACCCTCTGACATAGCATTTTAACTGCCACCCCTCAGGAAATATCTTTTTCAAAAATTGTGTTTTTAACCACCCGTAGGATATAATCGTTGCTAGTATATATAATTTAATTTGTTGTTGATTTTTTGTTCTTTTTTTTTAGTTTTATCCGGAAATACACCCCCCACACACATATACATACATACATGCATACACATACACACACATACATGCATATACACACATATGCATACACACACATACTTGCATACACACATACATGCATAACACACATATACATGCATAACACACACACAAACACACACACATACATACATTGCATACACCATGTACACACATACACATATGCATAGACACATACTTTGCATACACACATATACATGCATACACACATACATACATATACACACACAAACACAACATTACATGCATACACACACATACACAAATCCCTCTCTGGNGGTTCCTCTGACCGGAGTAGTGATTACTTGTTAGGGCCCATATATGGGTTGAATAGAAACATTGTTACCCAAAAATTGAGTTGAACACATTTTCTTCAAAATTATGCTCCGACTGCTTTCAAATTAACAATCATTTAAATGACCCACCCGTTGATATAGACAAACAACAAAGCACTCTCTCCTGTTCTTTCATCTTCCCGCTTTCTCTGTCCCACTCTCTCCTCTCTCACTTCCCCTCTCTCTTCCCCTCTCTCCTTCTCTCTCTCTCCCCCTCTCTCTCTTCCCCCTCTCTCTTTCCCCTCTCCCCCTCTCCTGCAATTTTCTGTACTTTCTTTATCCACTCATTTTCTATCTATTTTAATTGAGTAGGGAAGAGATGATTCATGCCCTTCAAAGCATTAGCTGCTAAGTGAAGACTCAACCAATTTCGTCCATGTTTAAACTGGTTCACTGCGATTCTATTCTCCAGACTAACCATTAGAAAGCTGCGCCTCATTTTTATGTTTAGAGTACCAGAAATTTCTGATGAATAGAAAAATGTTGGCATTAGAATTAGGGGATATGTAGCGAAATTCTGATGGAAAAGAAGAAAAAAAGAGGTTTCACGCCAATGGGCTTTTGAAACAGGTGTGCTATTTTACATTTAGTGTTAGTGAATTTCATCAATATTTAATGAGTGTAGAAACGAAATATTTTTAGAATCAAGAAGGAAATTAAGATTTATCCTGATAAGATACATTTGTAAACAAAAAGGACAAAGAGGAAAATCTTTGATCCTCTGACAAGACAATTGTAAGTACTCCTTTAATGCATACATTTGGGTTCTGTTTGTTTTTCTTCCTGGAGTGCTTATCTATCTATACTATATAAAGGCACTTGAGTGTATGCATGTATATATATACTATATATATAGTATATGTGTGTGTCTGTGTGTGTGTGTGCGTCGTGGCATGTGTGTGTATATCGTGTAGTGTATGTGTATGCATGTATGTGTGTGTATGTTTGTGTAGTATATGCAGTATGTGTGCATGCATGTATGTGTGTGTAGCAAGTATGTGTGGTATGCATATGGTGCTGTGTACGTGTGTATATGTGTGTATGGTGTGTATGCATGTAATGTGTGTGTGTTTGGAGTGTGTTATATGCCTGTGTGTGTGTGTGTATCTCAAGTATGTGTGGTGTATGCATATGTGTAATGCTGTGTATGTGGTGTGTTTGTGTGTGTGTATATGGCATGTATGTGTGTGTGCAAGTATGTGTGTGTAAGCTATATGTATGTGTGCATGTTATGTGGCTATTGTGTGTATGTGTGTATGCATGTACTGTGTGTGTGTGTTTGTGTGTTGTGTTGATGCATGTATGTGTGTATGCATGTTGTGTGTGTAGAACTAGTTGTGTGTGTAATGCATATGTGTGTGTATGTGTGTATGTGCGTGCATGTGTGGTATGGCATGTATGTTGTGTGTATGTTTGCTGTTATGTATACTGCATGTTGTGTACATGCATGTATGTGTTGTGTATGCAAGTATGTGTGCGTATGCATATGTGCGTGTTAGTGTGTATTGTGTGTAGTTGTAGCATGTATGTGTGTGTGTGTTGAGAGTGTGTTATATGCATGTATGGTGTGTGGGTGTATTCCAGTATGTGTGTGTACTGCATGATGTGTATGTGCATGTGTATGTGTTGTGTATTGTGTATGCTATGTATGTCTGTGTATAGCATGTATGTGTGTGATTCAAGTATGTGTGTATGCATATGTGTATGTGTGCATGTTTATGTTGTGTATATAGTGTGTGTATGTGTGGTATGCATGTATGTGTGTGTATGCTAGTATGTGTGTGTATCCATTATGTGTGTTGTATGTGTGTATATGTGCTGCATGTGTGTATGCATATGTGTGTGTATGTGTGTATTGTATGATGTGTGTGTATGCATGTATGTGTTTTATGTTTGTGTATGTATATGCATGTATGCTGTGTGTATGCCTGTTTGTGGTGTGTATGCAAGTAGTGTGTGTATGCATATGTGTGTGTGCATGTGTATGTGTTGTATATGTGTGCTATGTGTGTGTATGCACTGTATGGGTTGTTGTGTGTTTGTGTGTGTATATGCAATGTATGTGTGTATGCATGTATGTGTGTGCATGCAAGTATGTATGTGTATGCATTATGTGTGCTGTGGCATGTGATGTGATATATGTGAGAGTATGTGTGTATGCATATATGTGTGTGTGTGTTGTGTGTATATATGCACTGTTATGTCGTGTATAATGTAGTGAGTGATTCAAGTATGTGATGTGGATGTATATGTGTGTGAGTTGATGTGTATTGTGTGTATATGTGTGTGTTATGTTGTGTATGCTGTATGTGTGTGTTTGTGTGTGTATATGCATGTGATGTCATTGGTGATGCATGCATGTGTTGCGTGGTATTTCAAGTATGTTGTATGCATATGTGGTATGTGTGTGGCATGTGTTATGTGTGCTATGATGTGTGTATGGTTGTGTATGGCATGTTGTGTGTGTTTGTTGTGTTGTATATACCTGTTATGTGTGTAATGCATGTATGTGTTGTGTATGCAAGTATGAGCGTATTTGCATATTTGTATGTGTGATATGTGTGTGTATGTGTGTGTATGCATGTATGTATCTGTGGGTGTGTTTATGTGTTGTATATGCATGTATGTGTGTATGCATGTTGTGCGTTGCAGCAAGATATGTTGGTATGGCATATGGTGTGTGCATGTGCATGGTGTTAATGTGTGTGTAGTGTGGTATGCATTTATGTGTTGTGTCTGTTGTGTGTATAATGCATGTATGTGTGTGTATATGCCTGTATGTGTGTGTATGTAGTATGCGTGTATGCATATATGTGTTGGTGTGTGTGCTGCATGTGTATGTGTGTTTACTGTGTGTGTGTTGCATTTGTGTTGTGTGTTTATGTTTTGTATGTGTGTGATGCATGTATTGCGTTGTGTTTGTGTTGTGTTAATGTATGATGTGTGTATGCATGTAATATGTGTTGTATGCAAGTATGTGTCATATGCATGTATGTGTATGTGTGTAATGTGTGGTATAGCATGTATGTATGATGTGTGGTGTGTTTGTTGGTGTTTATATGCATGTATATGTGTGTATGCATGTTATGTGTGTTATGCAAGTTGGTGTGTGTATGCATATGTGTGGTATATGCATGTATGTGTGTGTAATGTGTATGCATGTATGTATGTATATGTGTGTGGGGGTGGTGTATTCCGGATAAAACTAAAAAAAAAGAACAAAAAATCACAACAAATTAAATTATATACTTAGCACATTATATCCTACGGTGGTTGAAACACATTTTGAAAAGATATTTCCTCGAGGTTGGCAGTTAAAATGCTATGTCAGAGGTTTTGTATTTTTAGTTTAAAATCAGTCAAATTTATTAAAGGAGTAAAAAAAACAAAAAAAACCAATTTGAAATGGAAACTTAGTTCTTGTCCCGTAAATAAAATGTTGCGCTGCAATCTATCAATTATTAATTAAGTAATTTTTTGAATTATTTTGATTAAATTTATGCAAAATCGTTGGTATTCAGTCTATTTTAAACTTTTTAGTTAACTTCTTGGTTACTGAAAAAAAGAGGCGAGAGTAAAAATTAAAAAAAATTTTTTTTTTAAATTGCTTACTCAAAATTGAGTGTAATATAACATAAAGTTGTTTTTATGTCATTATAACCAATATGGAACTATAAGTTAAATACTCATTTAATAAACTATTATGATAGAGAATATAGTGGTTTCTCGCTGACTGACTAAAATCTATTTCTAATCTAAACCGGAAGATGGTCTTCTCCACGCGATCTCGTCGGTTCCATCCGGGAAGGAGATCAGGTGTCAGGTCAAGCCTTGTTATTCAAATCCCTTCCGGCCATGGGCTGCAACTTATAACGGCTATTTTGATTTCTACACTATTGCACATTAAATATATAGGTATCCTAATAATATGTAACATCAGATTTTCTAGGGGATCCTTTTCAGTACAACTCTGTTCTGAATTTCTGTTTTCCTAAAACTGACACTAGTCCTATTCTATGAATCTATCTATCAAAATTAAAATTTACAATTATTATCATTGTTCTTCGTTACTTCTATCTATCTATCTTCTATCTATCCTAATTACACTTTATCTATTGTTCGTGATTGTTCTTTTCGATTCTCTCGATTATGCATCTCAGCTTATTCATATAAAATTTTATCAATAAAATCTATTCTAAATCAAAGCTTTTAACCTATAATATACGTGGCCTTCTATTCTATCTACTTACACCTCTTAACTTCTTTTACATTGAACTTTGTTTCTCTTTCTAATCAATCCATCTTCTATCCATATATCCTAACATTATAAAAGAATATACATTTCATTAAGAAAATAATTATTAAATCTAAAGCAATATGTATACAACAGTATGGATTTCCATTATGTACAATGTTGATATTTTTACTTAAGAGTCTAATTGCAAATACAAAATATTTAAAGAAGTATTAATAATTTTTGATTTAAATCTCTCTTCTCTCTCTCTCTCCTCTCTCTTCAACCACACACACACCAACAACACACACACACACTTCTCTCTCTTCCTCTCCATCTGTTCATTAATTCTAGTGAACGATTATGATTAACCCTTTCACCTGCCATCCATCTCCCTATATTTCCCCTATCCTCTTTCTTTTTATTATATTTTTCTGTTGTCGCATGTCTTTTTCTACTTTTTATCAATAAAACGGAATGACCGCATTAATCTAGCTGAGGTGACAACATCATCAAAGATAAATATTATGTTGTTACAAACCGATTCTGTTTTTGGATTTCATCTTTGATTGATTAGGACGGTCTTGCATTTTTAACCAGGAGCGGTGTACATAGATGATACAGATGGAAGATATAGGAACAAGCGTTATAAAAAATAGAATATTCATATTCTACTATAAATCGATAATTCAATCTATCTATACTCTTTTTTTTTCATGACAGTTATCTATCTATCACCTATCATGAATTAAAAAATTTTCACTCCTTTTTCATTCCTTCCCTTATCTCCAGCTGGGTCATTGTCAGTCCTATATACCTTTGCAATCGACTATGTCCTCTCTATCTAAATTGAAAGCTGATTTCATTTTTCCATTACCTTTGTGCATCCACCTGGTCTCTTTTCCTTATATATATATATGGTGGAGCGTGAAGGATAGTCATACTATCCTACCTAGTCTACCTAAAAGATTCTTCAGGAATAATTTTCATTAACAGTGTTTGGCACAAACGATTTTCTAAATTTCTTAGTGGGCCTCCCTTACAAATATGCCTCTGTGCCAAGCCCTCATATTAACCAGAATTATCGTGAAGTTTACTTTCGTGTAAACCCAGATCGTTAGTGTTATCACCCCTAGTTATATATATATATAATAATATTATATATATATATTAATAGTCCGTGGAAAATGGACCTCGTCGATTTGATTCAATTCCTAGACGAAGCTGTTGGCATTTCAACATAGCTATATCTGGGAGAACTATGGAATTCATACCTTTGCCCAAGAGTATAGCGCTATGTGAATGCCAACAGCTTCGTCTTAGGAATTGAACTCAAATCGACGAGTCCATTTTCCACGACTATATATATATATGATATATATATATATATATAATATACTAGGGTGATAGACACTAACGATCTGGGTTTCACCGAAAGTAACTTCACGATAATTCTGGTTAAAGAGGCTTGGCAAAGGATATTTTGTTAAGGGAGCCACTAAGAAATTTAGAAAATCGTTTGTGCCAACACTGTTAATGAAAATTATCCTGAAGATCCTTTAGCGTGAGACCTAGGTAAGATAGTATCTGACTATCCTCTCCTGCCCACGCATATATATATATATAAGGAAAAGAGACAGGTGGATCCAAAGGTAAATGGAAAAATCGAATCAGCTTCCATTTAGATATGAGAGGTAACATAGGTCGATTGAAGGTATCTAGACTGCAATGACCGCAGCTGAGATAGGGAGGGAATGAAAAAGGAGTAACATTTTTAATTCATGATAGGTGATAGATTAGATAACTGTCATGAAAAAAAAGAGTATAGACTAGATGATGATCGATTATAGCTAGATATGAATATCTATTTGTTATAACGCTTGTTCCTATATTCTTCCATCTGTTTATCATCTGTAACACCTCTGGTGTAAAAATGAGACGTCCTAATCATCAAGATGAAATCCAAAACAGAAATCGTTTTTAACCCCTAAATATTTATCTTTGATGAGTGTGTCACCTCAGCTAGATAATGGGTCATTCCGTTTTATTATCAAGAAGTAGAAAAAGACATGCACACAGAAAAAATATAATAAAAGAAAGAGGATAGGGGAAATATAGGGAGATGGGATGGGCAAGGTGAAAGGCGATATCCTAATCGTTTCACTAGAATAAATGAAAGATTGGAGAGAGAGAAGAGAGTGTTGTGGTGTGTGTGTGTGTGTGTGTGTGTGTGAGAGAGAGAGAGAGAGGAGAGAGAGAGATCTTAAATCAAAATTAATACTTTTTACATATTTAGTATTTGCAATACGCTCTTAAGTAAAAATATCAAACTTGTAATAATGGAATTATCATACTGTTGTATACATCTTGCTTTAGATTTTAATAATTATTTCTTAATGAATGTATATTCTTAATGTTAGTATATATTGGATCGTAGATTGGATGTGATAGAAGAACCAAGTTCATGTAAATAAAGTTAAAGGTATATGTAGATGAATAGAAGGCACGTATATATCAGGTTAAAGCTTTGATTTAGATAGATTTACTTGGAATATTTGATATGAAAAGCTGAGATTGCCATAGATCGAGAGATCGAAAGACAATCCGAACAGTAGATTAAAGGTGTATTTAGGATAGATAGATAGATAGATCGATAGAAGTAAGAAGACAATGAAGATAATTTAAATTGTTTTAATTTGATAGATAGAAATTCAAGATAGACTACGTGTCATTTAGAAAACGAATCAGAACAGAAGTGTACTGAAAAGGATCCCCAGGACAAATCCTGATGTTCATATTCTATTAGATATCCTAATTATTTATGTGCAATAGTGTAGAAATCATAAATGCCTTTAAAGTTGCAGCCCATGGCCTTGAAGGTTTGAATAACAAGCTTGACCTGACCTGCTCCTTCCTTCCGGTGATACCGAGAGAATCGGTGGAGAAAAGACCCTCTCCGGTTTTAGATTAGAAATAGATTTTAGTCAGTCAGCGAGAAACCACTATATTCTCTATTCATAATAGTCTATTAATGAGTATTGTACTTATAGTCATATTGGTTAATACATAGAATAAAAAAACTTTTGTTATATACACTCAAATTTTGAGTAAGCAATTTAAAAAAAAATTTTTTTTTTTTAATTTTTACTCTCGCCTCTTTTTGTTTTCAGTAACAAGAAGTTACTAAAAAGTTTTACAAATAGATTACAAGCGATTTTGCATAAAATTTATATGCAAAATATTCAAAATAATTACTTAATTAATAATTGATAGATGCACGCAACATTTTTATTTAACGGGGACAGAACTAAGTTTCCATTTCAAATTGTTTTTTTTTTGTTTTTTTTTACTCTTTAATAAATTTTGATGATTTTACTTAAAATACAACCTCTGACATAGATTTTAACTGCCACCCCTCAGGAAATATCTTTTCAAAAATGTGTTTTTACACCACCCGTAGGATATAATGTTGCTATATATATAATTTAATTTGTTGTTGATTTTTTGTTCTTTTTTTTAGTTTTATCCGGAAATACACCCCACACACACATATACATACATACATGCATACCATACACACCACATACATGCATATACAAACATATGCATACACACACATACTTGCATACACACATACATGCATACACACATTACACATGCATATACCACACCAAACACACACACATACATACATGCATACACACATGTCACACACATACACATATGCATAGACACATACTTGCATACACACATATACATGCATTACACACATACATACATTACACACACAAACACACACATACATGCATACACCACACTAACACAAACATAAACACACATACAATCCACCACACACACATAAACACACATACACATGCACACACACACACACACATATATGCATACACGCATACTTACATACCACACACATCAGCTATACACACACATACATGCATATACACACACAGACACACACACATAAATCCATACACACATACACACACATATACAGACATGCACATGCCACACACACATATGCATACACACATATTTGCTTGCACGCACATACATGCATACACCCATACATGCATATACACACAAACAACACACATACATGCATACACACACCATACACACAACATATACAACACAAAAATATGCATACGCTCATACTTGCATACACACACATACATGCATACACACATACATGTATACACACCACAAACACACACACATACATGCATACACACACATACACACAAATACACACATACACATGCACACACACATACACATATGCATACACACATACTTGAATACACGCAACACATGCATGCATACACAGACACACATGCATATACACACAAAACACACACATACATGCATACACACATACACACACATATACACACTACACATGCACTCACACCATATACATCCACACACATACTTGAATACACTCACATACATGTATACACAGACATACATGCATATATAACACACAAACACACACACACATATATGCATACACACATACTCTCACATATATACCATACACATGCACACACACATATGCATACCCATACATACTTGCATGCACACACATACATGCATACACACATACATGCATATACACACACAAACCACACACACCCATACATGCATACACACACATACACACATATAACACATACACATGCACACACACATATGCATACACACACATACTTGCATACACACACAAACATGCATACACACACATACATGCAATATACAACACAAACATAAACCACACATACATGCATACACACACATTACATACATATACACACATACACACACATATGCATACAACAATGCACGCCACTATACACACATACACAGCAACATATGGAATACACACACATCACAGCATACACACACATACATGCATAACACCATACACACATAATACACACATAAACATGCACACATACACATTGCAACACACATACTTGAATACACACACATACATGCATACACAGACATACATGCATACACAATACACACACATCCACATGCACATACACATATGCATACACACACATACTTGAATACACACACACATACATGCATATACACACTCTTCAAACACACACACACATACATGCATACACACATACACACATAACACACGTACACACGCACATATGCATACGCACACATACTTGCATACACACACACATACATGCATGTACACTTACATGCAATATACATACACAAACATACACACACATACTGCATACACACATGCACGCACATATACACACATACACACACATATGCATACACACACACATAGCATACACACACATACATGAACCACATACATGCTATACACACACACAAACACACACACACATACATGCATACACACATACACACATATCACACACATACACATGCACACATACATATGCATACACACAATACTGTCGACACACACATACACTGCATATACACACACACAAACACACACACATACACATTGCACATAACACATTGCATACACACACATACTTGATACACACACACACACATGCAATACACACTCTCAAACACACACACATACATGCAACACACATACAACATATACACCGTACACACGCACATATGCATACGCACACATACTTGCATACACACACTAGCATGCATGCACACATACATGCATATACATACACAAACATACCACAACATACATGCATACACATCATACACATATACACACACATGCACACCACCACACACACACAGACACACACATATAATATATATATATAATATATACATGCATACACTCCAAGTGCCCTTTATATATGTAATAGATAGATAAGCACTCCAGGAAAGAAAACAAACAGAACCCAAATGTATGCATTAAAGCGAGTAGCTTACATTGTTTGTCAGAGATCAAAGATTTTCCTCTTTGTGCTTTTTTTTTCAAATGTATCTTATCAGATAAATCTTTCAGATTTCCTTCTTTATTCTAAAAATATTTCGTTTCTACCTCATTAAATTATTGATGAATTCACTTAACACAAATGTAAATAGCACACCTGTTTCAAAGCCCATTGGGGAATACCTCTTTTTCTTCTTTTCCATCAGAATTTCGCTACATATCCCTAATCCTATTCAACATTTTTCTATTCATCAAAATTTTCTGGTACTCTAAACATAAAAATGAGGCGCAGCTTTCGTAATGGTTTATCGTCGGAGGAATAGAATCGGTGAACCAAGTTTAAACCATGGACGAAATTGGTTGAGTTTCACTTAGCACTAATGCCTTTAGGAAAGGCATGAACTCATCTCTTCCCTTACTCAAATTAAAAATAGATTAGAAAATGCGATAAAGAAAGTACAGAAAATTGCAGAGAGGGGGAGAGGGGAAGAGAGAGAGGGGAAAGAGAGAGGGGAAGAGAGAGAGATGGAGAGAGGGGGAAGAGAGAGGGGAAGAGAGAGAGAGAGAGAGTGGGACAGAGAAAGGGGGAAGATGAAAGAACAGGAGAGAGGGCTTTGTTTGTTTTTTACTCAACGGGGGGGTCATTTAATGCTGTTATATTTTGAAAGAGTCGTAGCGATAATTTGAAGAAAATGTGTTCAAACTCAATATTTTTGGGTAAAATTTGTTTCTATTCAACCCATATATGGACCCTAACAAGTAATACTACTTCCGGTCAAGTGGACCAGGGAACAATGGTGATGAAGCGATGGTCCCCATTTCCCAGACCTCAAAAACTGGAACCTCACCATCAGATAGTTTAACGTCATACCTAGGAATGAAGACTCCGAGACACCCCGCCTCTCTAGCACCTATAGGATAAAAAGGGTTTTGGGGTTGCCATAAGTGCAATAAGGTTGGGGCAATCATATAGGTATAAGGCTTCACATGATCAGCCGATTGACAGGAGAGGGTTTCTGCGAACGCCCGTTTAGGCCCAAGTAAGGATCTAAGTGGAGTGTTGCATGTCATTGCCTGCTCATCGCACCAGAATTCCGTCCTAAAGCCATCATGGGTCACCACCCACGTCTAACAGGCAGTCTCATTAGGGGGGTTTCTTACCCTTCTGCAGAGGTGTGTATTCTAAAGCCCAGCGACAGGTGCAGGAGAGAGAGAGAGAGAGAGGAGAGAGACGAGAGAGAGAGAGAGAGGATATATATATAATAATAATAATAAGAAGCAGACAAGACTAAAAAAACAGGCTATGTGTAAATAGTAGGGCATACACCTTTATTTAGCCTCCATTAGTAACCGGTCCAGAGAGAACGAAAACACTTAATTCAAACAGCAGTTTAAATATTGATATTGTCTAACATCCTCCATCGGGTAAATACAAAACTTAAAACTCTTCAGATTAATTTATTCCAATTTATATCTGTAATAAATATGAGTACGGGTTATCGTCCTTGTCCTACGAGCTTCACTATTAAAACCAACCAATCACGGGCAAATTCTTCCTCTTTTGGTCGACCAGCCCCGGGGTCGGACCACAAAAAGGACGTCTCTTATATCCAGCAGAACCAGAGTAGCCGTAGCAAGGGACTTCGCTAATTCCCACCTCAGGATTTCAGCTAAGTCGCTATTATTCATTGTATAACATTCCCGCAGACACCAAAGTTTGCAACAATTGTTATGTATGTCAGTAATACAATCTATTCCTAATTCTAAGTTTGTGTTCGTTTTATTCTTTAACTCTAACTTATCTGTCACCACTCGGGTCTGAATCACAACAATACTTTTAAAAGTCGAATAATTTACGGATAGCAGTTCTTTGTAATATTTTAGTACCCTAAAAGGAATTCAAAGGATGCTGAGTAAATGTGGCGCTCCATTTCAACAAAAACAATCCCTTGGTCAAGCCCAAACGAAAACCGTATAGACACCTTACTATTCACCTGGTACTGACAATAGCCCACATTGCAGACTTAAATAATCGTGATAATACTAAGTACTGAACTCAACGGAAGTAAGATCAATATAATGCATTTGTACACTCAAAGTTTTATATACATAATATACATAGCAATCGTATGGAGAAGAAATAATAGACAAACTGTCCCAACTATAAACAATAGTATTTGTTCTACAAACTAGCAGAAATTGTAAGGGGTACACAAATGGAAAATATTACTTCTTAATCGAAAGAAACAGGCCATAACCGTAAAAGTCCTCAGGCGGCGTAATGTCGGTATCAGCCAGATAACGAGGGAGTCCATCCTTACATTAGCGATGACAAGGTTATTTTAGTTAAATGAAAATTTAAAAAAAAAATCATTTGACTAAAAATGCCATAGCAAGACGACAACTACTTCAGTTCCAGTGTTCTTCTGAAGAAGAGATTTTATCTCGAAATTTTAATATTAAGATAAATCACAGGTTAACAAACAAATTGTTACCTCTATTTTTTCTTACACCTGCATTGGGATAGCCTTCAAACCAATATATACACAATGCTTCAAGCATTAAAAATCCTTTTATATTATATATATATATATATATATATATATAGGCCGGTTTAGCTTTGTCAGTAGAGCGTTCAGCTAGGAATCACAAGGTTCTTGTTTCGATACCGACCTCACCCAACTCAGTGTATGAGTAGCACAGGGTTTGGTGTGGTAAAGTGAGGAGCTGATGGTAGGTGTGGCCGCTCCACCCAGACACTAAAATAATCTCCTTTGTCTAACGCTAGTGAAAAAGGGGATATACTTCCTCGCTATCTGGCTGATCCCGACATAGGCCGTCCGACGCCTTTACGAACTAATGTCTGTGACCACGGCACGTCCTGTTCAACTGGTGATTTCGTTTCTTAGTGATAGATCAAGTTCTAATATTGTAACACCAACTAAGATAAGATCTTGAACTTTTTTCTATTCCTCTCTCCTTGGCTAATTACTCCTGTGTGGATTATCGACGAATTCTTATTCTTATAAATATCATCACTACAGTCTACTATAAGATAAACTATCGATCATATGGAAATCCAACATCACAGACAAGTTAAAGAGACGGTTCTTCCAGGCCGTTGTCCATATCACTAACTGCTGTATGGCTGCACCACCTGACATGGAAACAACACCTACGAGGAAAACAACTGTAGCCACCTGCCCATATCACCCAAACCATCCGAGTAAGACGGACAAGACACGTGGGACACTGCTGGAGAAGCAAGGACGAACTCATAAGCGACGTCCTCCTGTGGAAGCCAGCTCATGGACAAGCCAGTGTGGGCCGACCAGCAAAAACGTACATTGATCAGCTCTGTGCGGATCCAGAATGCTGCATAGAGGACCTCCCGAAATGAGAGCGATAGGGACGAATGAGAGAGATTGTCATGGTATATCCGCACTGAAAGCGCGCAATGATGATGATGATAGAAAAAATAAAAAGATAATACAAAAAGATTGAAGATGTAGGTGAGCGAGTGGAAGTGATAACACATAAATCATCTCAATTGAACATAATGAAAACGAGAAAAAAGGAGTGAGAAGAGTTAAATCAAGATTATTATACATTTTTAGGGGCCGGTTCTGCTCAGTCGTAGTGTGTTCGGCTAGGAAATCTCAAGGTTCTTTGTTCGATACTGGCCCCGCACACTCAGCGTATGAGTAGCACAAGGATCCTGTGCGGGTAAAGTAATGGAGCTGATGGTAGGTGTGGCACTCCACCGCAGACGCAAAAACAATCTCCTTGTCAGCGCTAGGGAAAAGGGGTTAAGACTCCCTCTCATGATTGGCTGATACCAACATTAGGCCGCCCCGCTCTCTTTACTTTTTACTTACATATTAAATTATTCTCGTAATTGCTCTTAGTAACAAATCAAATGCGTAAAAATCAAATTATCATAATGTGGAATATACACAGGCCCTGCTAGTGCTTCGAACAAATATGTAATTATTGTGTATCATTATTGCATTTATGTTTTGCATAAATAAGAAAGACAATGATCAGTTTATATAATGCAAAGGAAAGTAAAGAAAGATAAGATGGAGAGAGTTTAAGAAAATGGATGGGTAAGAAAGATCAAAAGCCATACCGAGAAAATATAAAGGAAGTTCTTGTCACGAATTCAAACCAAATAAAAGGCTGGCAACAAGAAATAGATAAGACTTAATAGATGTGAAGCATCAAAATCAACATGAGAGAAAGTACCGAAAATCGTACCCACAGGATCTTAAATAAAAGTGACAACATTATATATATTATATATATATATTATATTATATATATATAATATATATATATTACCAAAAGTCCAGAGAAGAAATCTTCCTTACGACACAAGAGTTTTTTAAAAAGCCATGTCGCAGAGTGGACCATAGGGAACAATGTGATGAAGCGATGGTCCCCATTTCCCAGACCTCAAAAAACTGGAACCTCACCATCAGATAGTTTAACGTCATACTAGGACATGAAAGACTCCGAGACACCGCCTTCTAGCACCTATAGGATAAAAAGGTTTTGGGGGTGCCATAAGTGCAATAGGTTGGGGCAATCATATAGGTACTAAGGCTTCACATGATCAGCGCCCAATTGAACAGGAGAGGGTTTCTGCGACCGCCCGTTTAGCCCAAGTAAGGATCTAAGTGGAGTGTTGCATGTCATTGCCTGCTCATCCACCAGAATTCCGTCCTAAAGCATCATGGGTCACCACCCACGTCTAACAGGCAGTCTCATTAGGGGGGTTTCTTACCCTTCTGCAGAGTGTGTATTCTTAAAGCCCCAGCCGACAGGTGCAGGAGAGAGAAGAGAGAAGAGAGAGAGAGAGAGAGAGAGAGAGGGATATATATATATATATATAATAAAAGAACAGAAGAGATAAAAAGAACAGGCTATGTGTAAATAGTAGGGCATACACCTTTATTTAGCCTCCATTTAGTAACCGGTCCAAGAGAACGAAAAACACTTAATTCAAACCAGCAGTTTAAATATTGATATTGTCTAACATCCTCCTCGTGGTAAATACAAACTATAAACTCTTCAGATAATTTATTTCCAATTTTATACTGTAATAAATATGAGGTACGGGTTATCGTCCTTGTCTACGAGCCTCACTATCAAACCAACCAATCACGGGCAAATTCTTCCTCTTTCTGGTCGACCAGCACCGGGGTCGGACCACAAAAAAGGACGTCTCTTATATCCAGCAGAACCAGAGTAGCCGTAGCAAGGGACTTCGATAATTCCCCTACCTCAGGATTTCAGCTAAGTCGACTATTATTCATTGTATAACATTCCCGCAGACAAACCAAAGTTTGCAACAATTTGTTATGTATGTCAGTAATACAAGTCTATTCCTATTCTAAGTTTGTGTTCGTTTTATTCTTTAACTCTAACTTATCTGTCACCACTCGTGGTCTGAATCACAACAATACTTTTAAAAGTCGAATAATTTACGGATAGCAGTTCTTTGAATATTTTAGTACCCTAAAGGAATTCAAAGGATGCTGACGGTAAATGTGGCGCTCCATTTCAACAAAAACAATCTCCTTGGTCAAGCCCAAACGAAAACCGTATAGACACCCTTACTATTCACCTGGTACTGACAATAGCCCACATTGCAGACTTAAAATAATCGTGATATACTAATACTGAACTCAACGGAAGTAAGATCAAGATAAATGCATTTGTACACTCAAAGTTTTATATACATAATATACATAGCAATCGTATGGAGAAGAAATAATAGACAAACCTGTCCCAACTATAAACAATAAGTATTTGTTCTACAAACTAGCAGAAATTGTAAGGGGTACACAATGGAAAAATATTACTTCTTAATCGAAAGAAACAGGCCATAACCGTAAAAGTCCTCAGGGCGGCGTAATGTCGGTATCAGCCAGATAACGAGGGAGTCCATCCCCCTTACATTAGCGATGGACCAAGGTTTTTTAGTTAAATGAAAATTTAAAAAAAAAATCATTTGACTAAAAATGCCATAGCAAGACGACAACTACTTCAGTTCCAGTGTTCTTCTGAAGAAGAGATTTTATCTCGAAATTTTAATATTAAGAATAAATCACAGGTTAACAAACAACATTGTTACCTTATTTTTTCTTTACACCTGCATTGTGATAGCCTTCAAACCAATATATACACAATGCTTCAAGCAAATTATAAAATCCTTTTATATATATATATATATATATATATATATATATAGGCCGGTTTAGCTTTGTCAGTAGAGCGTTCAGCTAGGAATCACAAGGTTCTTGTTTCGATACCGACCCTCACCAACTCAGTGTATGAGTAGCACAGGGGTTTGTGTGGTAAAGTGAGGAGCTGATGGTAGGTGTGGCGCTCCACCCCAGACACTAAAATAATCTCCTTTGTCTAGCGCTAGTGAAAAGGGGATATACTTCCTCGCTATCTGGCTGATCCCGACATTAGGCCGTCCGACGCCTTTACGAACTAATGTCTGGTGACCACGGCACGTCCTGTTCAACTGGTGTATTTCGTTCGTAGTGATAGATCAAGTTCATATTGTAACACCAACTAGATAAGATCTTGAACTTTTTCTATTCCTCTCTCCTTTGGCTAATTATCCTGTGTGGATTATCCGACGAATTCTTATTTCTTATAAATATCATCACTACAGTCTACTATAAATAAACTATCGATCATATGGAAATCCAACATCACAGACAAGTTAAAGAGACGGTTCTTCCAGGCCGTTGTCATATCACTACTGCTGTATGGCTGCACCACCTGACATGGAAACAACACCCTACGAGAAAACAACTGTACGGCCACCTGCCACATATCACCCAAACCATCCGAGTAAGACGGACAAGACACGTGGGACACTGCTGGAGAAGCAAGGACGAACTCATAAGCGACGTCCTCCTGTGGAAGCCAGCTCATGGACAAGCCAGTGTGGGCCGACCAGCAAAAACGTACATTGATCAGCTCTGTGCGGATGCAGAATGCTGCATAGAGGACCTCCCGAGAATGATGAGCGATAGGGACGGATGGAGAGAGATTGTCATGGTTATCCGCACTGAAAGCGCGACATGATGATGATGATATAGAAAAAATAAGAAAGATAATAACAAAAAGATTGAGATGTAGGTGAGCGAGTGGAAGTGATAACACTAATCTATTTCAATTGAACATAATGAAAAGAGAAAAAAAGGAGTGAGGAAGAGTTAAATCAAGATTATTATACATTTTAGGGGCCGGTTCTAGCTCAGTCGGTAGTGTGTTCGGCTAGGAATCTCAAGGTTCTTTGTTCGATACTGGCCCCCGCACACTCAGCGTATGAGTAGCACAAGGATCTGTGCGGTAAAGTAAGGAGCTGATGGTAGGTGTGGCACTCCACCGCAGACGCAAAAACAATCTCCTTGGTCTAGCGCTAGGGAAAAGGGGTTAGACTCCCTCACTGATTGGCTGATACCAACATTAGGCCGCCCCGACTACTTTACTTTTTACTTACATATTAAATTATTTCGTAATTGCTCTTAGGTAAACAAATCAAATGCTGTAAAAATCAAATTATCATAATGTGGAATATACACAGGCCCTGCTAGTGCTTCGAACAAATATGTAATTATTGTGTATATCTTATTGCATTTATGTTTTTGCATAAATAAGAAAGACAATGATCAGTTATATAAATGCAAAGGAAAGTAAAGAAAGATAAGATGGAGAGAGTTTAAGAAATGGATGGGTAGAAAGATCAAAAGCCATACCGAGAAAATATAAAGAAGTTCTTGTCACAGAATTCAAACAAATAAAAGGCTGACAACAAGAAATAGATAAGATTAATAGATGTGAAGCCATCAAAATCAACAATGAGAGAAAGTAACGAAAATCGTACCACAGGATCTTAAATAAAAGTGACAACAATTGATATATATATATATATATATATATATATATATATATATATATATATATATATATATAATCCAAAAGTCCAGAGAAGAAATCTTCCTTACGACACAAGAGTTTTATTTAAAAAGCCTGTCGCAGTTTGAGAGCTTAATGTGTGCTCTTAATGTTAGAGTCACAGAGCAAATATATAAGTAAAGAAATAACAAAAGACTTAGAGATTTAGCTTTATAGTCTATTTCAGGGAGCTTAGAAATAGAAAGAGCTTAGAAAT
>JALAJA010000202.1:0-25000 GCA_023376005.1 Doryteuthis pealeii | reverse complement strand
AAACTTACTCTTCCATCACTCTAATCTTTCATTGTTATTTTTTTCTAATTTAAGTATTTAGTTATAAGAGGAAGTAAAGAATAAAATGACAGTTATTTTATCTTATTAATGGATTTCATTTAAGTTCATTGAAGAGATTTTGCTAATATTCATTAAAATAAAACCAAACAGTTAGAAATCAAATAATACTAAGCACATTTTATTAAATTCGATTTTTTTAATATTAATATGCAAATTAGCCTTCCCGTTCACACTGTAAAGTTCTATTTTGTTGTATATATAAATATAATTGCATGTTGTCAGTATGTAGACATAGTTAACAATAAGGTAAGACAATTTTATTAATAATTGAGGTTTAGATAAAAATAAAATCATGGAGAATGTGATGTCAATAACTAAGAGAATTGTGACTTGAGTAGGAATATAGTTTCGGTTACAGACAGAAATACACACAATCTCCATTATAATAAGATATATATAAGATTTATCCAAAACTTGGTAGTAAGGGATGATTCTATATGTGATTTCTAAGATACACTGTATTAATATTGTATGATCCAGTATGTATAAATACAGCGAATCTTTAAATCACTAAAGAGAGCTCAATGTATAATACAATTTTTAGATTATATACAGAGCAATATTTATCATAGAAATGAACGAATAACTCAACACCGTAATTCCATAATTAATTTATTTCAACCAACATTGGGGTCCATATAAATCTAAGTTGATTTAATATAGCTCCCCAAAATTCAATCTCATCAAATGGGTATCAATTTACTTTTGAAATTGCACTTCTCAAAAAACAAAAAGTAGAATTTTAAAAAAATTATATATATATATATTATTATTATAATGGAGATTGTGTGCTTTTCCGTCTGTAATCGAAACTATATTCCTACTCAAGTCACAATTCTCTTAGTTATTGACATCACATTCTCCATGATTTTATTTTTATCTAAACCTCAGTTATTAATAAAATTTTCTTACATTATTAATACTTTTAACTATGTCTACATACTAACAACATGCAATTATATTTATATATCAACAAAATAGCGCTTTACAATGTGAACGGAAGGCTAATTTGCATATTGATATTAAAAAATCGAATTTAATAAATATGTTGCTTAGTATTATTGATTTCTAACTGTTTGGTTTTATTTAATGAATATAAGCAAAAATCTCTTCAATAAATCTTAAATGAAATCCATTAACAAGATAAAATAATTGTCATTTTATTCTTTACTTCCTCTTTTAACTAAATACTTAAATTAGAAAAATAACAATGAAAGACGAGAGTGATGGAAGAGTAAGTTTTCAGTTGTTCCATTTTTTGTTATACTCCCTCTATTTTCAAAACTTTTATTATACTCCCTCTGTTTCAAATCCTTTTATCTGTATTCTTATTTAGTTTCATTAGCCTTTCTAATTTAATACAATATTTTATTACATTAAAACTTAAATACTTGCACCCGGAGGGTGCATATATTTGCTAGTATATATAAAGATAAATGAGAAGATAGATAGATGCAAAGACACAAAGATAAGTATATAGATAGATAGATGCTTAAGGAAATCTTTACTTGACTGATATGATAAAGCAGGATTATTCTTAGTTGATATGACATATGTCATTATTTATAAACGATATATCTCATATATATTTGATGGATTTAAAATAGACTTCTGGATTTGCTGAATATATCTAGTTTCTCTGTTTTTATTATTGCCCCGTTTATTTTTGTTAAACCCACTGGTAAAATAAGGAAGATGATTCTTTTGATGATATCCGTGATTTAGACCCTTAATGGTTACGAGAACAAAGCAAGAGAATATGGCGATTATATTTAAAGAAGACAGTATTGAATGACGAGGAAAGGGTTGAAACATGGCTGACAAGAAAAAAGCGGGAAAACCGTTGCAAACGTTGTAATACTGATCAATTTAAATAGAAACACCTGTTGCCTGTGCTGTTGCTGTTGCTGTTGTTGTTGTTACTGCTGCTGCTGCTGTGTTTCGTTGTCGGTCATGATGACTCATCAGTCTTTTCCTTATTTTACATCCCCAACCCCTTCCTCCAATTCTTTTCACAGGTTTCACCTTTTGAACCGGCTTTCTTTCCCCCCCTCCTTATTTATTATTTAACTTGGCTCCTCGTGGCTCCACTTCCATAATTATGGCTTCCTAGAATATTTTTTTTCTTTCTTCTTTCTTCTTCTCTTGAGTCTGTGTTTTGTTCGATTTGTCTTCTTTTTCTTTATTCTTTTACACCTTCTGTCATTTTCTTTCTTCATTTATTTCCCGCTCTCAAAATCCTCTATTATTATGTTGGGCGTTCAAGCAGGTTCTTTTTAAAACGGCTGGTATTCTTCTCATTCTTTGATTCAAATATATCACGTCATTTTTTTAGCATGGTTTGTTCTTTTCAACAATCTTCTTCTTCTTCTTCTTCTTCTTCTTCTTCTTCTTCTTCTTCTTCTTTTCTTCTTCTTCTTCTTCTGCTAACTCTTTGTCTTCCTCTTCTTTTTCTTCTTCTTTTTCTGTTACTCTTTGTATTCTTCTCTCTTTTTCTTTTTTTTCTTCTTTATTATTTTCTTCTTCTCTTCTTCTTCTTCTTCTTCTTCTTCTTCTTCTTCTTCTTCTTTTCTTTTTTTCTTCTTTCTTCTGCTACCTCTTTAGTTCTGAAAGGAAGGAGAAATTGATTTTGCCCAAATTTCGAAATATCTTACTAAGAGTCTAAATTTCTTCATCAAATTCATAACTATCTTCAACTATCTGCCCAGGTCCTCCTTTAAATCTTAACTAGATTATCTATTGTATATATAGTTCAATCCGTGTATTTTTTGGTATGTTTATATGCCACATACATCCAATATATATATACTAGCAAAATATATGCACCCTCCCGGGTGCAAGTATTTAAGTTTAATTATGAAATATCGTATTAAAATTATAGACAGACAAAAGATATGTAACAGAGTGGGGGTATAATAGAAATAGCAATGAACTTAACTCTTCCCATCACTCCCGTCTTCATTGCTGAATTTTTACTTATTTATACTATTTAGTTAATTAGAAAATAAAGAAATAAAAAATGACAGTTATTTTTCTTGTTATGGATTTCATTTAAGAATTCATTGAAGAGATTTTTGCCTTATATTCATTAAAATAAAACGAAAATAGTAGAAATCAAATAATACTAAACACGATGATAATTTAATAAAATCACATTTATTAATATCAATATGCAAATTTAAGCCTTCCTGTTCACAACTGCAAACCGCTTAATTTTTTGTATATATAAATACAATAGGCAATGTTATTAGTATGTATAGTATGGACAACACTAATAAAAAGGTGAAGCAATTTTATTAATAATTGAGGTTTAAATATAAATAAAATCAATGGGAATGGTGATGTAAATAACATATTTAATTGTGACTGCGATTAGTAATATAGTGTTCGGTTACAAATAGAAAAACACACAATCTCCATTATAATAAGATATTATATACACGAACACCCACATATACATGTAAGCTCTCTTCTAGATAACTCTCTAATGAAAGTAATTAATATAAAATTATCTAGATAACTCTATAATGTGTATTGATATATAGGGCCGGGTTAGCCTCAGTCGTAGAGCGTCGGCTAGAAACACAAGGTTCCTAGTTCGATACCGGTCCTCAGCCTAAACCTCAGCGTATGAGTAGCAACAGGGATCTGTGCGGTAAAGTAAGGAGATGATGGTAAGGAGACGCTAAAAATAATCTCCTGGTCTAGTTTGCTAGTGAAAAGGGGGATAGATCCTACCCTCGCTGACTGGCTGATACCGACTTTAGGCCGCCAGACGACTTTAACTTACTTACTTATATGCACATACATTAATATATATATAATACACACCTTATACATTAATATAATATACACACACTATATATACACACAGCATATAATTATATATACATGTGTGTGATGTGTGGCGGGTGTGTGTATGTGTATGTGTACGTATCGCTCTTTTAGATAGCTTGGATATTATAGATATAGGATAAATAGATAGTTAGACAACTGCACTAAACATATGTGTACGCATCACCGTACACTTAATTATGGAGTGTAACGGCTCTTACTAAGATAGATAGGGCAGAGTAGAGGTAATATATATAAGGTATATATATATATATATATATATTATCGCATCTCTTATTCTTAATTGTAGCCCTCTTCTAGATAACTACTAATGTGTATAATATAAATTTATCTAGATAGTCTCTAAGGTGTATTAAATAATATATCTATATCTATATATATATATATATATATATTATATTATATATATATATATTATGGCAGGTCTCTTGTATTCTCAAGTATTGTATCCCCTCTTTTAGATAATCGCTATTATAGATAGATTCATTAATAGGTAGTTAGATACATGCACTACGTATATGTACGCATCAGATTATATGTAACGCTCTTCTACATAGACCGGTTGATAGAGGTGCTATATATATATATATGTTTATACTTATATGTAGCCCTCCTTCTAGATAACTCTCTATTACCGATAGATACTTGCACTAACAAACAAACACACACACTCACACTCACACCACACACACCACACACACAACACACATATATTATATATATATATATATATATATGAGGTTGTGTTTAAAAGAAAAAAGTGAAAAAAATAATGAGTCAACAAGTCCAAATAGAGAGAAAAATATTTTCGTCCTTCTGACGCGAAGAAACATCAACAGACTGATGAAAATGTTCTTCGCGTCAGAAAGGACGACTATTTCTCCTCCTATTTGGACTTTGTTTTGAGTCATTATTTGTTCACTTTTCCTTTACCTCACCTCATACTGTCGGATTTACTCCAAACCTCCTACTCGTCACACACACACACAACAGCACACACACACACACACACACATATATATATATATATATATATATAATATATTATTATATATAATATAAAGATAAACATCTAATGAGTGAGACGAACCTACTATTAGTTTCGCTTAATGCTGCTTCAGGGCTAAGAATCTGACTGCTAGCCCTGAAGAGCATTAAGCGAAAGCTATAGTAGGTTCGTCTCACTCATTAGATTTATCTTTATTTATTTTGCTCTACTTAGGTATTGAAGCAACTTTTTACTTAATTAAACTATTTCACTAGCGGTTATTTGAATATATATATATTAGTTATATATATATAATATATATATATATATATATATATATCTTATATACATATATATACATATAATTTTCTATATACATATATATACAAATAAATTTCGCCAATACTGTACCAATAAGATTATTTTTTGTTGGTATGACTATCTGGTCTTTTTCTTTTTTTCAAAATTTTTTTTCTCCCCGGTTGATGTTTGGTAGTATATTTTTTTACAATCAAACTATTTGCTGTTTTTTTTCTCACCTCGAGGAATTTACCAACACGCCTTGGTATATAATATATATATATATATATATATTATATATATATACTATATATATATATATATATTTAGAAGGGTAGAGCAAAGAGAGAGAGAGAGAGAGAGAAACAAAGACAAGTGTCAGAGAGACAAAAAGAAAAGAGGAGAGAAAAGAAAAAATGTAAGGTACGTCTGATGAAAAGATTATAACCAAATTAAATTTTGATTTAATTCTTAAGATAACTAACCTTATTTAAATCTGGTAGGGATTAGAAATACAATTTGCTTTTTACTAAAAACCTACTTGTTACTTTTTTTTGTCTTATTAAGTATATACAGCTGAACATATTTCTATAATAATTCACATACATCTTTGTTCATATGATCATTTCTTCTTCTTGTTTAAAAATCTAATCGCGTTTTTGCACATGGAAATACGATTTTCCCCTTATAAAATTCCTAAGCAATTTTTATTAGAATGAAAAAACCTAAAAATAAAGGTAAAAGTTCAAACTATTATGCTATCGTCTCGGCTCGTTCCGCGTTCGTAATCTGTCAAAACTAATACGAATCACTTAATATTTGACAGGTTGACTTAAACGAGTACCGATTTTTTTGTCCTTATTTCTGTGTCAAGAACAATCTGAAACCGCAAAATATTAAAAATGTTAAACTCGCGGACTTATCTTATTAAAGTCATAATTGCGAAAAATAACATGACAGTTACAGAGATGAGTTGTTTTTCTTTGGTTTTCTTTATTTTTTCTAGCATTCAAGTCTTTTTTTTACTTCTGCGGTTTTAGCTCAGTTGGTAGAGCATACTCCTCAGAAAACGCAAATTTCCAGGTTCGATACTGGTCTCCGCCTACTCGGAGCATGAGTAGCACACATTGGCAAATTCCGATCTGTGAGGGAAGTGGGAGCTGACGCTACACCTCTAAGACAAACTTCCCCGGTCAAGCGATTACTAAAAAGGGGATAGACTCCCTTGTTGTCCGGCTGATACCGACAATAGGCCATTTCCACCTTCTTTACTTTATTACTCTCTATTTGCTATTTTGGGGTTTTTCATCTATTATATACTTTTAAAGATTTTCCTAATGGATAGGTGGATAAAATGTATTATATATATATATATATATATATATATATATATATATATATATATATAAATTTAGATTAACGAAGAGAAAACCTGAAGACAACAAGGATTTTGTAACAGTCAGTTTTCCGTCTATACGATTTTTACACCAATTGGTCTGAAAATCGCATAGATGAAAAATTCAGTTACAAAATACCGTTTAATATATGTGCTGCCAAAAGTTAGATACTATTGCGAAAGAAATGAGGTATCTCGGAGCTCAAAACGATCATGAACGTGTTTTGCGGTTAAAATGAGTGAAGAGCTTGAAAGAACAGAAAACGTTGCTGCCTTAGCACCTTAATTTAAGGAAACACGTCATATTATCGTCATGAAAGGAATTAATGAATTGTGCAAACGAGTATTCATTTGCAAACCAAGTAATTTCAGTTCTCTACAGAACCATTATCAAGGTTCTTTTAACTATATTATTATTTGCTATTACTTTATTTTAGTCGTTAAGTTGACGTTAAATAACATTAGTGGGATATTTCTTTGTAAAATTGAAGTTATAATTTTCAAATATTATCGGAAATTGGGTTATCTGCCCCTATTAGTTCCTGGAATCACAGGCCAGGGGCAGACCCCAAAAATTCAGAAGAACAGGCCCGACAGGCAAAGGGTACAGAACTAGCTGGCACTAGCAGAAGAACAGAACCACAGCGACCTTACCGGACAACAGAACCACAGCGACTTTACCGGACAACAGAACCACTGAGACTTTACCGGACAACTTAGAGACATTGCTAAGACCTATACAACTAAGATAAGTGTACTTGAAACTCCTTGTATTACCTAAAAAATATATTCCCGCCAGGAGAAATCCTCTGGCAACTCTTAAAGACATTTACACAACTCTCAAAGACATTTACAGAATTGTATACTCTCACATTATTACTAACCCACAATAAACTGTTAACCCAATTACGAACTCTTATAATTGCCGTGTACCTTTCCTTCACAACAACAGTCATAATAGTTTTACTGGTTTAGACTTTATTTCTATTAATATATCTATTAGTTACTTATGCGTTCAATCTCTATGTTGGGCAGTACAGTTCCCCTTCTCTTCAACCACTTATAAGTGAAAGGCGGACATCTTGCACGGAAGAAATGAGCGTATCCGCGTAGCCTTACGAGTCAATTTGATTATCCTATCGCTGCAATTTGCACTATACATATAGATACATCTTCAATGCCGTAGTTGTGTCGGTGCTACTGTATGGCTGCAACACTTTGGTATTTACGAAGCGCCTAGAAAATAAGCTATATGGTAGTTGCACAAGAATGCTGCGCGTGATCTTAAACAAATCGTAGAAACATCACCCTACAAGAAATCAGCTGTACGGCTACCTGCCACCTATCACAGAAACTTTCCGAGTGAGCCGAACAAGACATGTTGTAGTAGCGAGGATGAAATCATAATGGACCTCTATGTAAACGTGCATTGGGCACACCAGATCGAAATGCCCAGCAAAGACCTACATTGATCAGCTCTGTGCAGATACTGGATGCTGTGCGGAGAACCTGCCGAGGGCGATGAATGATAGAGACGGCTGGCGAGAGATTTTCATGGATATCCGTGCTGCCTGTGCGATGTATATATATATATATATATATATATATATATATATATATAGAGAGAGAGAGAGAGAGAGAGAGAGAGAGAGAGGGGGGGGCATCAACATGTTGTCGTGGCTAACGTGCTCGTCTGCGACATCGTAGTAAGCTAGTTCGAATACCAGTTGTGTAATTAGGTTCACTTTTGGACGAATACCGGATTTATAAAAACTCTTAAAAGCAGCTTTACTCTGTTTGAAAATTGTCCTTGTGCCACATCTTGTTTGTGGAGGGAGTGAGGAAATACATATTTGAAAATGTGCGCACAGGTTAGTTAATTGTATTTGTTGAGAACCGCAAAAATTCGGCATTTCAAATTCAGAGATTACATTAAAATAACAAATGTCTGTAATGAATTATATTTTGCCGCATGTTAAACATTTCTGTTAAAATTACATGAAAATTGGTTTAAAGAAACTGAACAATGAAAAATCTTCAGTTTGTTTTGGAGACAGACATTTAGTCGGAAAATTACAGATTTTAGCCAATCCAAGAATTGAGGGGAAAAACGAAAGAAATGGAATGGTTGTCTGGAAATTTCAAAATGTGAAATTCTAATCAGGATGAGTAATTATAAGGGAAAACGAAAAGGCAATAAATGAAAGGAGAAATTTGATTTTTGGGTTATAAAGAATAGAAAGTTACTGCGTCGAAAGGGAGGTTTGTCTTGCTTTTAGAAAATTAATTTTGGGTATTCAAGACAAGATAAGAATAAGAGACAGAAAAAGAATACAAAGAAAAGAGGTTGAATTCAAGAAATTATCTCAAAGCATTTCTGACACAACTACAATTGTGAAAAATTACTATTCTATTTTATCAGCGAGATAACATTTTCATATGGTCGTTGTAAAATAAGATGTAAAAGTAAAATAAGTAAAGTCGACGGAGTGGACTAATGTCGGTATCAGCCAGACAGCGAGTTAGTATATCCCCTTTCCACCAGCGATAGACAAAGGAGATTGTTTTTTTGCGTCTGAAGTGGAGTACCAAACCTACCATCAGCTCCTCACTTTACCGCATAGATCCCTATGCTATAAAACTGTAACTAAATGGCTACTTACTTTCCATCTCACAAACCATCGAAGCAAAAGTAGAAAGATATGCAGCACATTGCTAGAGGAGTAAAGAGACATTAATAAGCGATATTCTCCTGTGGACTCCTACACATGGACACACCAGTGTCGACCGACCAACAACGACTTGCATTCATCAGGTTTGTGCGGATTTTGCGTGGCGGCATCAAATTCTATATATTATATAGCGCCTTCTTCGCTACTCTGAATCGTATACGTTGCTGGTATACTGCGGATGTCGTCTCTAACCCTTAGACAATATATGTAGGCGTCGCTTAACGAAGACAGAAGACATCTGTATGTAGTAGGAGATTGAACTTTTATTTCTTTAATTCCCTCGTGGTGCATGTGAGTGGCGAGCGTTGACAATGGGAACTACTGCTGCTGTTGGGATGAATAGCGTTGGGGAGGCGGGAGGTGGCTACGTGATGGTTCACAGCCCATCGGCTGTGACCGTGAGTGCGGTCACTCCGTTCGCCGTCTCTTCCTGACTGTTCGCTACTCTCTGGGGTCTGTTCACTACTGACTGTCCGCGTCGGGTCGAACCGTCTTGCCTTTTGTATATCTCAAAACGCCTACGCGCCTCCTTTGTTTGCGTTTTATCAACGATCAAATCTATTTCCGGCATCTTAATCCCTTTGTCATTTTTGACGTCTTTTCTCTGCTTTGTTTAATCTGACCGGAAATTCCTATTTCCATTTGTACAATATCCAACACGGACACCGAGTTTTGTCCAGACGATTTGTCAAGAGCGATGATTAAAAAGCACGGATAGTGAGATAAATTCAGTTATTATGATGTTTAAAGGAAGATAATTCACGTACAAGAAGTTGGACTTGTCCAATGAAACACATAAATAATACGGATTACACGAGAGTATCAGTCGAGTAATAGCTAGTTTTCTACAGAGATTTTATTGCTGTTCTTAAAGAGCAGCGGATTGGAAATACAAATATTGATAAAATACAGTATATGATGAGAGGAAGCTTCAAAGTAAAGATATTGCGAACATTAGATTTATAAATCGGGCAGAAAGGAAGAACATGTTGTAAGGGAAGATATTTTCCGTTATAAGAAGTTTGACTCGTCCAACGAAATGCAAAAATTATACGGACTACACGAGATTATTGTTCGAGTAGTAGGTAGTTTGCTACAGAGGGTTTAATTACTATTGTGGAAAACCTGCACATTCGACTTTATCTTATTTATATATTTTGTACCAAAAAGTTATTAAACCTATGTTAACCTTTCTTCCGGGTTTTAATATTGTTATTTGATAACCCAGACACAACAGATTATGATGATGAGGAAGAGGATAAGGCCTTTTATTGATGCGCATCAACCGTTCCACATCCGCTGTAATGTTGACAAAAATGTCTTACAATTCCTGAAATAAAATTTTGAGAATAGCACAAAAAGAACATTTCAGTAGAATATACGCAGCTGAACCCTGAAAAAAAATGCGTGGTAAACAAGTTATTTTATTCTTATAAAACAGGACAACAAAAATAGGGATTTGGTGTTTTGCAATGAAGTTGGTTTCGTAAGAAAATAGAAAAATAAAATCAACAAGCTCTCCTGATAAAATCTAAAAGCCTAAGCGCTAATCTTCGTGCGAAAAGACGTGCTACAAATTATTCAGTATCACAGCTGCCTCACATCGGCTTTTTACAGACTAATTAGGAATGATAAGAAAAGGAAAAAAGAACTACTATGCAAAAAAATATACACAATTATACGAATGTTCAGGGACTTAAAAATATTAGGACGTATTGAAATAATTTAAATATGTTTTGGTTTTACTTGAAAAATAATAGCAAAAAATAAATATTAGTTTCGGTTTATCAGCAGATTTTCAACTGATACTTTGTTAGGTCATCTAAAAGCAAAATGCCTAAGCCATGATTGGATACATTTATAATAGTCTCATGAAGACAAGTATTAAGTATGGCTGATAGAAAGACATTATTATTTCTCAGGGCGTTCTATCGAAGTGTAAGTGTTGGATACCTCTTTCCTTACTTACTTCTATTCTTCTTCTGGCGTCTTTGATATCTTAAGTTCTTCTAGCGTAGCATCTAACATCTCTTCGTGGTCGGTCGCACTTAACTCATTTCTTCTTCTAGATCAGTCTTGTTACCAAGACATTCACCAACCACAAAACCGTGTTATTTTCGTAAGCTTTTATTTACTTAACTAAACATTTCATGTAACTAAACATAGCGGGCGTATGCAGGTGAGTTTCAGTTAAGGCAGTACATCTTCTCTGCCTGACGTCCAAACTGAAACTGAGGACCCAACCAGGTCCCGCGTGACTTCACGTATTTCGCGGTCTTCCTGTAATATTCTATGGAAAGTCCCGCCCGTGATATGAAAAGGGCAATCCCTTTAGAAATACAGGGGATTGACAATAATCTTATGCAACCGCATAGATTATGTAACATAAGCCTTACCAAGTTAGTCTTGCAGTTCCTTTACTACTGAATAGCGAGTTCGATTCTCGCTGGATGTCCCATAATTACGAGCTTTTGCCATATACTACCGGTAGGATGAGACTCAAGATTGGTTTAATGGTACGGGATAACCCGTATGTAGCGATACTCTCGGGAGGCCCGTGCCAAAATACTTTAGTTCGATGGTCATTCCTATTTCGGGTCGTTTCAGTTGACGGACAATCAGCCTGGCCATTACACGTTTTCGGCCAGGAATCATGTGCTGCCTGGATGAAGGTCTCCGGGAACACGAGCCTTGAATTTACAGAAACCATCGTCACGGATGCTAGTTGCCTGATCTATGCCGAAAAACTTTTGCTCTTGTTAGTCTTTGTATAATTCGATATTCATTTAAATTCTCATGACACTTGAGGTTGTTAAATGGGATGTCCAACTAACAAGATTTAAAGTAAAAACCATTTCCAATGTATTTTCATTGTAAAAGTAATTTCCAATGTATTTTCATAGTACAAATCATTTCTAGTGCATTTTTATTGAAAAAAACCCATTTCGAATTCATTTTCAAAGTAAAACTCATTTCTAATGCATTTTTATTGTAAAAATCCTTTTCATTGCATTGTTATAGTAAAATCATTTCCAACGCAAATTATTATTATTATATATATATATATATATATATAATATATATATATATATATATATATATATATATATATATACCTCGTTGGTGTCTGTACTGCAACTTATTGGTACTTCTCCGGTCTAGGAAGAGAAAACTCTGAATCCAAACCTGTTCAATCCTACTTAAAAATTGACCTTGTGTTGCTTGCAATTAACGCTGAGTGGTTGGATAAATACACAAATATATTTTCTTTTCTTAGATTATTTAAACCAATTCTCTTTCTCTTTTTTTTCTTTCTTTACCAAACAGCAGTGAGACCCGAATAGAAATTGAGATTAACTTATGAACGTATAAATTTGCATTAAAACTATTAGGTGTACCGGAAAGTCCTGTCCCGATTTCTGTTAGGAATAATAATTGAAATAAATATTACTGATATATGTTCATTGCTCAACAAAATAGTTACCATCATTAGATATAACTTTTTTCCATCTACTTGGGAGCTTTTTAATCCTTTTTTTTAAAAAAAAAAAATTAACATCTTTGGAAGAAATAAAAGAATTCAACTCCGCTTCAGCATCGAGAACAATTAATTATTAATTATCTTTTTCCACTGATGAAATGCTCTAAAGAACGGAATAAGTGACAATCAGATGGAGCAAGGTCTAGTGAGTATGGAGGATGAGGAATGACTTCCCAACCTAAGGACTTTATTTGTTCTTGAGTTTGCTTGGCAGATTGGGGTCTAGCGTTAAAAGGAGACTATTGCAGATTGTTGCCCACATTGCTTTGTTGGCTGGAGAGAGTTCATGAGGAACCCACCTACCCTCTCTATACACTTTTGCAATCTTTTTTCAGATGCTCCTGAACAGTAGACCAAGATGCATCAAGTCTTTGCGACAATGTTCTGATTGTGTGTCGAGAGTCTTCTTCCACTGCAGCTTTCAAAAGTTCATCATCCAAAAGACTGGGTCGCCCCGATTGAGGTTCATCAGTAAGGTCGAAATTGCCTTCTTTAAATTTCAAAAACCATCTACGGTAGTTTCTAACACTCACAATTTCTGGATAGCGGTTATGTTTTTCATTGCAGTTGTTGTATAGCTACATTTGTGGAATTCATTCAACATGCAATGACGCATATGATCGACTTTGAAACTTTTGTTTTCTATGGGGTACAGATGTTTTTAAACTATCAACAGCAGTAGATTTAACTAAATGTGAAGTTTAGGTGAGTATCTGGCATCTGATTTGACCTTTAAAACAGCTAACAGCTTAGTTAAAGAAAAGCGGACAGAACTTTCTGGTACCCCTAATAAAACTAGATAACAGAATTTTAAAAAGAAATACAAAATAAGAAGCCTACAACACACTTGATGTCCATAAACAATATTCCAAAAGAAATTTAGATTGTAATTTTATAAACCCAACAAAGTGTGAAATAGGAAAAAAAAATCCAATAAAATATTAACCACAAATTAAAAACATCTGAAGTGTTAACCAATGAAAAATACAAAAGTAATAAATGTCTTCTTTGCAAATATAATATATAAAAATGAAATAAAAATAGAAACAATAATGTTACTTTATACAATGAGACCTAAACCTTTCTTATTCTTCAATGACAAACATAATGTTTATCGTAGGATTTAAATAAAGGTAAAAGTAAGTAAAGTCGTCGGAGCGGCTTAATGTCGATACCAGCCAATCAGCGAGGGAGTCTATCCCCTTTTCAATAGCGCTAGACAAAGTAGATTGTGTTTGCGTCTGAGGTGGAAAGCCACACCTACCATCAGCTCCTTACTTTACCGCACATATCCCTGTGCTACTCATACGCTGAGTTGGCGAGGGCCGGAATCGAACTAAGAACCTTGTGGTTTCTAGCCGAACGCTCTACCGACTGAGCTATCCCGGAGAACATGGATATTAATATAAACCATGAATTATTTGAAATGATATATGAATCAAAAGTCATTACTTTTCGACTGAAGACATAGGAAAAATACCAACAATATTTCTGACGTACATATGAAATCGTATGATGGTGCTGAGTTGGATTGTTCTTGGTATAAGCCATAGGCAACATACTTCCAACGCCTAAATAAAATGAGTAAAAATATCTATCTATCTATCTATCTCTAAAATAATAGGCATAGGCAGTTATGGGCAATTGGAAGTCACAGAAAGAATGGAAATCACCCAGATAACAGGATTGTTAAGATCAGCTCGTATTTTAGAGTGTTCTTCGTCAGAATCATATACTTAGCCGGTCTCTGGACCCTGTGTCCATTAGCTTTCGGCCTCTGGACCGGTACGATATATAATATCAACGTGATCTCAGGGGCCATCTCCCATGAACCCTTCCCCGCTTCGATTTAAATGGTCAAGGATAGTTTTATTGCCCATTGCCTGAGGCGCCTCAAAAAAGGAACACCCAGGGTATAAACGTAATTTTTAACACTGGCGACTGTATGAATTTTGGTGTGTGCGTGGCTGCCCACCTGAATCGGATTTTGTGTTCAAGTGACATGCTGGGTAATAATAACTACTTGGAATAATCCTGGAGACCTGAGAATACATGCAACTAAAAAAAAAGAAAAAGAAAAAAAAAACACCAGTGAAAATTGGAGTAAAAAATGTATATAATAAAAGTAGAGCGGAATGCCACCAGGAGAGCGAAGAGAAAAAAGGATGTGTAACCATATAAAGAAATAAAAGGGAAGAGAGAAGGTACTCATAAAGAGTGGGAACAAGGAGGAGGAAAGAGAGACATGTTGGGAAAAGATAGACGTTCATAAAGAGAGAGAGAGAGAGAGAGAGAGAGAGAGAGAGAGAGAGAGAAAGGAAGAGGGAGAGGAGTTAAAAATATGTTAATATAAAGAAATTAATGAAGGAAGATACGAAAAGATAGATAACTGAGATGAGAAGGAAGAAGGAGGAGAAAGAGAAGAGAAGGATAGAAAAGATAGATGTTCATAAAAAGACAGAAAAAGTAGGAGGAAAAGGAAGAAAAAGATAGATATTCATAAGGAAGAAGAGGAGGAAGAGGGAGGAAGAGAGATAAGATTAAAAGATAGATGCAAATAATAAGAGAGAGAGAGAGAGAGAGAGAGAGAGAGAGAGAGGGGGAGGGAGAGAGTAGGAAGAAAAAACCAAAAAGGGAAAAACTGACCTTAATAAAAAGAGCGAAAAATATTAATAACAAAAGAGTTAAAACTGTAAAGATCGCCTAAAATGAACATTTAAAAACCAGAGGGAAATGCCACCAACAGCAGAGATATAATCAACATCGTTGCAGACCCACTTGTCATCTACATCTTGAACATCTTCAACTAGAAAAAAAAGGACCTACAGGAAGTTAATCTCAAAACAAGAAAATTGCTGACTGTTAAAAAATGACACTACTCTAAAAAAAGACGGGGATAGGGTTTACCTTACAAGAACATCAGGTTGAAATTATCCAATTCGTGAAAAATTTGTCGTAACAAAAAAAAAATCTACACTATTGAATAATTGTGTTAAACATGAAACAGCTGTTATGGATTATCGATAAATAAATAAAAAATATTGTTGATTATTATTGTGTCTTTCCTCTAGTGAAATATTATTTTGTTTTTAATTTTCAATATATTTATATATTTATCAACATCTCTGCACGAGTAGGATGTGACACAAGGTCAATTTCTTAAGCGGGGTTTAACCGGTTTCAAATTCAGAGCTTCCCTTCTTCTAGACTGATAACTGAACCAAGGTTAAAGAGACCAGACCACCCTACTATATACCCATAACTGGAGGGAGGGTAGTTGGATGAATACACACACACACACACACACAACACATATATATATATATATATATATATATATATATTGTACCAACTCCTCTGCACGAGTAGTATGTGACACAAGGGCCAATTTCTTAAGCGGAGTTTAACATGTTTAAATTCAGATCTTTCTTTCTTCCACACTGGTCTTCGAACCAAGTTTAAAGAGACCAGTTTGTCCTACTATTTACCCATAGCTGGGGGGAGGGTATATGGATGCATAACATCTCTCTCTCTCTCTCTCTCTCTCTCCTCTCTCTCTCTCTCTCTGTAAATATGTGTATATGTGTGTGTGTGTATAAATTTACCACCCCTCTGCACGAGTAGGATGAGACACGGGTACAATTTCTTAAGCGGAGTTTAACAGGTTTAAATTCAGATCTTTCCTTCTTCCACACTGGTCATCGAACCAAAGGTTAAGAGACCAGTTTTCCCTAACTATTACCCATAACTGAGGGGAGGGTATTTGGATGCATACATCTCTCTCTCTCTCTCTCTCTCTCTCTCTCTCTCTCTCTCTCTCTATCTGTGTAAATATGTTATATACATGTGTGCGTGTATAAAATTTACCAACCCCTCTGCAGGAGTAGGATGTGACACAGGGTACAATTTCTTAAGCGGAGTTTAACAGGTTTAAATTCAGATCTTTCTTCTTCCACACTGGTCATCGAACCAAGGTTAAAGAGACCAGTTTTCCCCTACTATTTACCCATAACTGGGGGAAGGGTTTTTGGATGCATACATCTCTCTCTCTCTCTCTCTCTCTCTCTCTCTCTCTCTCTCTCTCTCTCTCTCTCTCTCTCTCTCGCTCGCTCTGTAAATATGTATATATATATATATATATATATATAATATATATATGTGTGTGTGTGTGGTGTGTGTGTGTGTGTGTAAAGATTTACCAACCCCTGCATGAGTAGGGTGTGACACAGGGTATAATTTCTTAAACGCAGTTTAACAGGTTTAAATTCAGAGCTTTCCTTCTCCCAGACTGGTCATCTAAGCAAGGTTAAAGAGATCAGTTCGCCCTACTATTTTACTTACAGCTTGAGGGAGGGTAGTTGGACGCATACCTTTGCCAAGGGTATTAACATTATATGAAATGCAAACAGCCTCATCCAGGATTTGAACTCCGGTTGACGAGTCCATTTCCTACAACCCTAACAATTACACCACACGCCTCCACGTGATTCACTGCCTATACAGAAATGTTGGGCGCCGCACAGTCTTTCACCCCACACGTCTGTAATCATTTATGAAATTAAGCTAAGATTAGTAAAAATTTACTCGTATTTAAATTTAGCGAAACAGATTAAGGGAAGATGGAGAACAAAGAGATGGAGAGAAAGAAGGGGATGGATAACTTTAGAGTGGGAAACAGTTAAGCAAATATGTAAGTAAGTAAAAAACAAACAATGTCAAGAGCCCTAAAGTTGGGAAAAATAAGTTTTTCATACTTAACATTATTTCTAAGTGTTGTCGGTGTGTGGTTCAGAATAAGTACTTCACGGGGTCACACTCTCTTGATTATATAAATGTTCCTAGATATTAGTTTTTACTTTAAGAATACTTAAAACAGTTTTAAGTAATATATATATATTATATATATATATATATATATATATATATATATGTGTGTGTGTGTATATATATATATAGAGAGAGAGAGAGAGAAAGAGAGAGAGAGAGAGAGAGTAATAAAAAAGTAACTACCTATTTTAAACAATTTAAAACTTTCTTTTATTTGCAGTTATAACTTTTCTCAATTCTTTAATAAATGTTCCTTAATAAATGGCAATCAAGTCTGTGTTGTTTTCCTCTTCAGATTCATTATTTTGTTTCAAATTTCGAAGCCCTATAAAGATGTCTGTACGTTTAACGCTAATTCAATTCTTATTCCCGAGTGTCTTGAGAGGCTGGAGGCGAATGTTAGTACCCATATAGAATTTTAATTAAAACTCCATGTTATATATGTTCTTTTCACTTCTTTTTTTTTAAAAATAATGATTCAGAAACAAGTTAAAGCATCTTTAAAATAGGGAATTACTTTACAATTAAACTATGCATTCCATTTAGATATCATGGAAATGCAGTCAAATTATATCAGTTACGGGTCGCTTTAGTAGTAGTAGAGCACCCACCTGGGAATCGCATAGTTACTGGTTCGATACAATTTTGTAAAAATAATGATTCGGGAATAAATTATAAGATGTTTAAAATATGGGAGAGAGTTAGTTTAAAATCAGTTAGTACATACATATGTGCTTCTCATACACTGGTTGTCGAGGGCTTGTATCCCTGCTGTGACGAGGATACGAACCCCAGCTTTTGTATATATATATATATATATATATATATATATAGAGAGAGAGAGAGAGGGGGGACTTAAGGTAGCGTGGACATGGAGTGAACACCTGGTTACTGACAGTTTCTCGCCTATGCGATCATCAGACCACTACTGGCGAAATTTGATTATTGGTTGGCTTAAATACTCCCTGGTTTGGGGAAACTGATTTTTCCCAGTTGGTCTGACAATCGCATCAGCGAGAAACCCTCAGTAACCAGTTGTTGACTCCATTTCCACGCTAAATTAACTCAAATATAAATGCACTATCAAGGATATTGTCTGAGAGAGAGAGGGGAGAAAGAGGTAGAAAGAGAGAAAAAGGTGCGGAGAGAGAGAGAGAGAGAGAGAGGAGAGAGAGAGAGAGAGAGAGAGAGAGAAAACCAGTGTATTTCGACTATTTTTATATGTTGTGAATATCATATATATATATTATATATATATATATATATATATATATATATATATATATATATCAGCATTTCTTACTAGTGCATTTATAGCAGCATAATATAGTGGGTGTATACGTATATATAAAGATAGTAAGAGACACTAATTTTATTTCTACAATATCATATGTTTTGTATATCACACGCACACACACACACACACACACACACACACATATATATATATATATATATATATATATATATATATATAGAGAGAGAGAGAGAGAGAGAGAGGGGGGGAGTGTGTGTGTGTTTATTTGTTCCTTGAATCTTGCATTAAATATTTCTTTACATTTTGGGAAAAACAATTCGTTTGATCTTCGATTTTCTTCCATAAACCTGTTTCTTTATTCAAATATCTTTCTTTAATGAAACCTTTGCATTTTATGGAAAAAAAGTTCAATTCTTTTTTCCCTAGCAGCATAATTTTCTCGCCTTTGACATTTTAAGCATTCAAAGGTTTATTCAACACAACTGTTGGTTTGAAAATCCTTTTAAGACAATATTCTAATCACTGTCCACTTTGACACATGGCTGTTTTCTGCAGCACGTGTCCAAGTAGGCAGTTAAGAACTATCACTACTTATCGCAATGATCCAAAGACATCTTAAAAGATCAGATAAAAATATCTTAATTACTGGCAAATATAGTGACGGAGGAATATCTATTCGGCACGCTTTCTCAAAGAAAGTAAACTACATCTGATGGTAATGTACAAATTCTGGAGCTCTGGGTTGAGTACCCGTTTATTTATTGCTACTACTCTTGTAATATACTGTCTGATCAGTGCACCTCAGGACCAGGCTGATCACAGGAATTGCGTCGGTGTCAGGTGTAGGCTGGAAACGAAAACAGGATGTGGCCCTAAGCTGACCTTTTGTACCTGGAAATGCAGGTGTACATTTGAAACGGTTTGGGTGCAGAAATCTGTAGGCGTAGCCCATAGCCAATGAAAACAGGCTGCGTGGGCGAAGAGTTGTGTCTACAGAAAAAACTGCGTAGGTGTCACGATCAAATAGCCGTGACACCCGGGGTTAGACTACAATAAAAGAAGCCCGTAGATGTTGATTAGACAGACAACAATCAGGTTCGAGATCATTTGGAAAGAACTCCCGAAGGCTCCACGTTTGCCTAACCTTACCAATGACTCTCAGCTGTACACAGGACCGAGGAAATATACATATCGTCTTATATTTTCCTAAATACAAGTGTTTGTGTTCCATGACGGGTTCAGTGTGTAACACTCCGAGGTTTTCCTGACCCGGAGTGTTATTACTTATTAGAGTCCTATCTAATGGTCAAATAGATAGATTTATAAATTATTAGTATTTGGTAGAAATATTTGATACCATATAGCTGTGTGCGATCAAAGGATTATTATAAAAACTAATAATTAATTTTAGATAGAAATACTTGAAAACATATAACAGTATTATTTGTATATTTCCTGAAGTTATAATCGCTTAATGAGGATTATCATACGTGTTATATTGTGTCACATCCTACACACGGGTTGGGTAAATAACTAAAAGGATTATCATTAGTTACTTGAAACTATATTTCTGTAAATTATTAGATAGGATAAGTACATTAAACAGTGCGATTTCATAGAAAGTATTTCATAGAAAATATAAACACTTAAATTATTAGATAATGTAAACTATTGAATATAGACAAAGTTCAATTTAAAAGTCGACGAAAATCAATGTTACATCTTAGGTACCAGCGAGCTTCCTATAAGCTTATATTCATAGGTCTACTAAAATAATTTAAGTTTCCAAATTCATTATGCCAAAGAAAATATTATTTATAAAAAAACTAAAACATTAAACATATTACAGCACATAATTCGTAAGATTTTATAATTTTATATAATAGAGCTATTTTTCTAATCGTTAAACATATAAAAAAGAGGGTGATTTTTTTGGGGGGTTGTTGGAATGGGTTAAAGGCATTTCAATTGATTTCAATAAAGAAAATTAATTTGATATACGAGAAAATTGAGTTACGAGCAGAATCGGTCGGCGGCTAAACAGCAAGTGACTCTGTTATCTTGCTGGTCTTAACATTTTCTTGAGATGCTGTCGAGATGTCCTGGTTGTCGATTTGTTTTTGTTTTTATCAACAACTCAAGATATTTCTTTTAATGAATTCACATTCTATTTAAGTCTGGACCACAACCGCGGTCAGACACTGGCCAACCACGTCTTAATCGGTCGGCGACTAACCAGCAAGTGATTGACTATATTATCTCAAGCTTGAACTGGCAAACGGAAGAGGGGTCAACCTAAGGTTACGAGACGTTAATGAAAGTCTTTAAACGTTTAGTTTTGAATTGAAATATTTTCTTTACACTAACTGTGCAAAATTGATTGTACGCCAAACAATTATGCAGCTCTCATGAGTTAACTCTATGCTCTTCAGGCTGAAAGGTTTGGGAACTCAACATCATTGTGAACTATCAGTGTGTGGCAAGTAGGATTTACTTTCGGATCGAGAGTGTTTGTGTGTTTTTTTATTAACAACTTTGCAAAAGGCATGAAACCATATCTTTTTAACCAATAATTGGCAAAACAGTAAGGTAGATGAAGATCTCCAGCCTTCGGGACATAACAATCAGAATTAAATATCTAGCAGTGCACTAATACTGATTCTTATATATGCAATACTTGGAGGCACGTACTGTAGTGGTTGCAGACGTAGGAAATGGACACGGCGAGACGAGTTCAAATCCTGGACGAGGCTGTTTGCATTTAAAATAGCGCTAAAACTCCTGGAAAAGATATGAGTCCAACTATATTCCCCCAGATATGGGTTAATACTTTGTCAGGCTGTGTTCTGTGACCATAGTTAGGCAGCAATTTAGGAAGAGGACTCTAAGTTCGAACCTATTAGAATAATTAAATTCCGCTCAAGAAATTGGAGCTTTTGCCCATCCTACTCGTTCGGAGGAGTTTGGAAATATCGATATCTGCAATACGCATATATATATATATATAGTTATAATATATATTATATATATAATAATTTTTTTTTGATTAATTCCAACGTTTGACTAGCAGCGTTCTGTTTTTACTAACGGTCTTTTTCCCGTTCTTGTTTTTGTTGATGACCGACCCACGTGCGTTGATACATTATAAATGCAATAGGGTCCTCATATTAGTTGAGGATGGGCCGAGTGTTGCTTTTAAAACCGTCAAGAGAATTGGCCCCGAAACGGTTTGCACACTTTTCTCTCTGGATGAGCCTATTTCAGTTGTAAACATCGTTTGTTATTTTTTCATTATATCTTATTCATATATATATTATATATATATATATATATTATATATATATATAATATATATATATATATATATATATATTGCTGTATATACGTATATCAGGAGGCATGTGGCATAATAGTTAGTCTAACACGAGTTCAAATCTGAACAGGGTTGTTTGCATTTCCCATAGCGCTAATCTCTTGGAAAAGGTATAATCCAACAATACTCCCTCCAGATATGGCTAATAGTAGGGCGAGACTGGGAACATCAGCCTTAGTTATGCTACCTGTCTAGAGAAGGTAAACTCTGAATTCAAACCTGTTAAACCCACTTAAGAAAGTGTCCATGTGTCGTATCCTGCTCGTTCAGAAGGGTTGGATATATATTATATATATATATATTATATATATTATATATATATAATATATATATATATATCATTCACTTCATACTGATACTCCTCTTTTTACTTTCTACACTTTCTTTTTTACTCTCTTCTCTTTCTCTATAAAATTATATAATATATATAATATAATATATATAATATTATATATATATTATATATAATCATTTATTTCTATTATAACATGTATTATATCTCATATAAAATTCGTAGATAAGACTTCATCTCCTAAAATGATTTTTTAATTTATTCACAAACAGATCGAGGGCATGCCGGGAACCAAATGACTTCCGGTCGATGATGCTATTAGAACCGGGGGAAACCATCAAAGAGGCTTCCTTCCGTTTTCCAATGCTGAAAACCGAAAAGGGAATTTAATTTTTATGAATTAAATGTTGCCTAACAAGAGAACATAACTGAAATTTAAGAATCTTTTCAGACAGAATTGATGGGGGGGGGTCAATGACGGTTGCATAAAAAGGGAACAAAATGAAGAATAAAAGTGAAAGTAAGAGTTGTTTAAAGAAAAAGGTGATATATATATATATATATTATATATATATATATATATATTATATATATATATATATAATATAGAGAGAGGAGAGAGAGAGAGAGGCCCTGTTTTGTGTGCTCTGACTAAACTATATAAAATGAAATGATTAGTCTAAAAATAGGACTGATAATAGCGCCATATGGAAGAAAGAAAAAAAAATTTTTAACGATAAACAAGTCAATTTTTTTTTTAACATAGAGATATTTTTATTAAACCTATTTTAAGATTAGTAAAAACGAGTAGTTGGCGGATTGGCCTATTGTCGGCATCAGCCAGACAGTGAGAGAGTCTATCCCCTTTTCACTAGCACTATAAAATGGAGATTGATTTTTCTGAAGTGGAGTGCCAACATTACCCTCAGCTCCCCCCTTAAATGCACAAACAGATTACCAAACTGTGCGAGTCAATACGCTGAGTTGCCGGGATCCGGTATCGAACCTGGAAAATTGCGATTTTCTAGGCGGGTTCTCTATCGACTGAGCTAATAAAAATTTCAAAATTAGGAGTATTTTGTTGACTGAAATCACTATTGTGACTAGACGTTATAGACTTAGAAATGGTTTGGTTTGGTTAGTTTTGTTTTACGGCATATCAACCTCAGTGGGCCATTTTAATGCAGATAAAAGTTTTGAAAATAATCAATTCTTAAATGGATAATACAATTTTGTTTATCAACTCAATGTTTTTCTAATTTAACCATAGATGGGACCTAACAGGTACTCCACTCCGGGTCAGAGTGGACCAAGAAGCAATGATGATGAGGGGTGCTCCACAATTCCCCAAACCTCCAAAACTGGAACCTCACCATTAGATAGTGTTTAACGTCATTCCCAGGACATGTAGACCCGCAGCCACCGCCTTCTAGCACCATATGATAAAAAGGGGTTGGGGATTGCCATAGGGCAATAGGGTTGGGAAATCATATAGTGCTTAGAAAATGGAGAATAATAACTCAGATTACACTAATAATAATAGAGATATACTAAGAATTATAGTACTTTATTTGAATAGAATGAGTCCTTATGTGAAAAGATATTGAAATTTTAGATATCCCATCATACAGGTAAAATATACCAAGAAAATTTGGTGCAGTCGTTGCGTATTTGTTGGCAAAGAGTTAACAAAACTCGTTTTCTTCACAGTAGTTACTATTATTGCTAATACACCCTTACCATTGTTTCATGTTTTAGAATATATCAAACACCCTGCATTGTTGAACATTTTTTCATGGAATGCGAAGCGTTTGCTCCTATCAGAAAAAAACTAATTTCCAACGCAAACGATGTGTAAAACCTATTTCAAAACGCTAACATTGATAGCATTCTGTCTTTCTTGAAGAGAAATAAAGCTATACCAAAAGTACATATCAGAAAATAAAACATTACACAAACTATCTACATAAAAATACCTGTAAAGGAATTTAATACCAACTTTTGTCTCGTGCTCTAACAGTTTATTTAAAAGAAAGTATTTACCGACTCACTATTCCCTAATAAAATCAGAAATATTAAAAAAAAAGAAAAGATTTGGTATTAAATAACCCCCAGAGTTGATATGTCAGTAAACAAAACATAACTAACTTTTTTTTTCAATTCTCGAATGCGTTTCAGTACTGTTTTTAAAAACAGTGTGCAGACATGTTGCCTATTTTTCTCAACATTTTTTGGTCGTCTAAAATTGCTGCGTAATCGTCATATTGGATTCTAAAAAAATAAGTCGGCAAGGGTCTAAAATTAAAAAAAATATGGGGCTGGAGGGCGGGAGTTATTTGTACCACGTCGAAAATTCC